>KV018489.1:28758-42740 GCA_001598015.1 Dorcoceras hygrometricum
AGGAACAAGTTTCTGAGAGGTTTGAGGCCTGAATTGTTCCGCATGGTGTTGGATGGTTCTCCTGTGGTGTATGTTGAGGCTGTGGACAGGGCGGTGGATATTGAGGAGAGTCTGTTGGAGGCACAGACTTAGGTTCAGCCGATAGCTGGACGCACTTTTCAGCCTGTGCCTAAAGCGATGCCTTCGTTCCAACCTCCTCAGACTTTGCAACAGTCGAATCGCCAGAGGTTTAAGCCTCGTGAGAAGCAGTTTAAGAGACGGTCAAATTTGAGTTCTTCTGGTTCCGTGAGTTCTGGTAGTAGTGGCTCTATAGGAGTGATGTGTGATCAGTGTGGAGGTCACCATATGACTACATAGTGCCATGGAGTTCATGGTTTTTGCCATAATAGTGGGCAGCTCGGACATTTCACTAGGGTGTGTCCGATGGGAGCACAGCCTTAGAATCAGTCGTTGCAACTTTCAGCTGTTGGTTCTTCGCAGAGCCCTCAACCTTTTGCTCATTCCCAACGATCAGGTTTCCAACCACGAGAACCATCTAGGTTCGGAGGATCTTCTAGACCATAGTTTTCAGGAACACAGCAAGCTCAGGTGAACGCCTTGACAAGGAGCATATGCCTGAAGGAGCATCACACTCCTTCATATTTGATTTTCCTGAAGGAGTTATTGCAGGTACTTGTGCTATCTTTGATTTTCCTGCACGAGTTTTATTTGATACAGGAGCATCACACTCCTTCATATCTGATTTGTTTGTGCATGAGTGTGGGTTGAGTGTTACCCCACTGTGTGATGTTGTGTCTGTATCTACTCCTGCTGATATGAGGTTGAGGTCCCGTGAGGTGGTTGTAGATTGTGTGATTAGATTTGACAAGCATGTGCTGGTGACTAACCTAATTGTCTTGGAGATTAGAGATTTTGATTGTATCTTGGGTATGAAGGTGTTGTCCAGTTATAGAGCTACTGTAGATTGTTTCCATGGTGTGGTGAGGTTTAGACCTCAAGCTGGGGAGAAGTGGGATTTCTACGATGCTGATTCACGATCGAAGATCCCACTAGTGTCTGCAATGGAGATGTTTGGCCTGTGGTCTCTAGAGAATTCAGGGCTTACGATCTATGCTCTTGATATTTCTCGAGAATCAAGGATAGAGTTGAGTGATGTTCCGATTGCTCGAGAGTTCCCAAATGTGTTTCCGGATGAGATTTTTGGATTCTCTTCGAGAAGAGAGATTGACTTCAGCATAGAGTTGGTACCAGGAACAGCCTCGATTTCTAGAGCTCCGTACCGATTGGCTCCAGCTGAGCTAAAGAAACTTAAGGATCAGTTGAGAGATCTTTTGGAGAAAAGCTTCATCAGGCCGAGTATGTCGCCTTGGGGAGCTCCGATTCTATTTGTAAAGAAAAAGGATGGATCTATGAGGATGTGTGTGGACTTTCGGCAGCTGAGTAAAGAGACGATTAAGAACAATTTTGCCGAGGATTGATGAATTGTTTGATCATTTGCAGGGATCGGCAGTGTACTCTAAGATTGATCTGCAATCTAGTTACCATCTGTTGCGGATTAGAGACGCTGATGTGTCGAAGACAACGTTCAGGACGAGATATGGGAATTATGAATTTCTGGTTATGCCTTTTGGATTGACGAATGCTCCTGCTGTCTTCATGAATTTGATGAATCGCGTCTTTAGTGAGTACATCGATCATTTTGTGATTGTCTTCATAGATGATATCCTTGTGTATTCGAGAAATTTCAGAGATCATAAGGAGCATTTGAGATTGATGTTGCAGAAACTGAGAGACTCACGACTGTATGCAAAATTCAGCAAGTGTGAATTCTGGCTGGATAAGGTAATCTTTTTGGGTCATGTCATATCTGCATAAGGTATTTCGGTGGATCCTAGTAAGGTTGAAGTAGTTCTTAACTGGGAGCGACCTAGGAATGTTTCAGAGATCCGTAGTTTCTTGGGTTTGGCTGGTTATTACAGACGTTTCATTGAAGGTTTTTCCTCGATAGCCAAGCCGATGACGCAATTGACCCAGAAGGATAGAAGATTTATGTGAGTTGAGTTTTCAGTTTCTTAAGGAGAAGTTGACTACTGCTCCTGTGTTAGCATTGCATTCGGGTTCTGGAGGTTTCGTAGTGTGCTTTGATTCTTCTCTGAATGGTTTGGGTTGTGTGTTTATGCAGAACGGGCGAGTGATATCTTATGCGTCTCGACAGTTGAAGCCCCATGAGACGAGATACCCCGTTCATGATCTAGAGTTAGCCGCCATTGTCTTTGCGTTGAATATTTGGCGTCATTACTTGTATGGTGAGCAGTTCGTGGTGTACATGGATCATAAGAGTTTGAAGTATATCTTCACTCAGTCAGATCTAAACATGAGGCAACGTCGTTGGATGGAGTTTCTTAAAGATTTTGACTGTCATATTCAGTATCAGCCTGGGCGGATGAACTTAGTAGCGGATGCATTGAGTAGGAAATCCCAGCCCACGATGTTGACGTCGATGAGTATATCCAAAGTCCATGTGGATTTGGGGCTTCTGTATACCGTTATCAGCCAGATGATCTGTACTTCGTGGTTTATTCTTTACAGGTGGAACCACAGATTATTGCAGATATTTGAGCAGCACAGAGTACTGACCCATATTCATGAGTTGAAGATTAAAGCCCAGAATGGTCAGAAAAGATTTTTCTTTTTATTATGATGGATGCCTGAGATTCCGTGGAAGATTGGTTGTTCCGAATTTGATTGATTTGAAAGAGACTATCTTGAATGAAGCCCACTGTAGTCGTTACAGTGTGCATCCGGGCGAGAAGAAGATGTATCATGCCTTGAAATCTCACTACTGGTGGGAAGGTATGAGAAATAATATCTCTGGATTTGTAGCACGTTGTTTGAATTGCCAATAGGTCAAGACTGAGAGGATGAGACCTGGTGGATTTCTACAGAGTTTAGAAGTGCCTCAATGGAATTGAGAGCACATCGCCATGGATTTTGTGACTCACTTACCTCGATCGAACATGGGATGTGATGCAATTTAGGTGGTTGTTGATAGACTTTCGAAGTCAGCCCATTTCATTCCCTATGATATGAGATGTTCTATGAAGAATATGGCTAGACTATACATTGAACATGTGGTTAGATTGCATGGAATGCCGATTTCGATTGTGTCTGATTGAGATCCAAGATTAACTTCCCGATTTTGAAAGAGCTGGCAAGCAGATATGGGTTCAAGATTGGCTATGAGTACAGCTTATCACCCGCAGACGGATGTCCAATCTGAGAGGACCATATATATTTTGGAGGATATGCTGCGAGCAATAGTGATGTATTTCAGTGGTAGCTGGTAGGATTCTTTGTCCTTGGTCGAATTTTCGTATAACAATAGCTACCAAGTGACTATCGGGATGGCCCCATTTGAGGCGTTATATGGTCGTAAATGTAGATGACCAATTTGTTGGGAAGAAGTTGGTGAGAAACAACTATGTACTCCTGAATTTGTGCAGCATATGAATATCAGATTGAGTTGATTCGGAGTAGAATGAAAGCTGCCCAAGATCGTCATGCGAGTTATGCTAACAAGAGACGTAGACCTCTTGTGAGGATTGAGAAATTCGAATAGTGATTAATCAGATTTTTGTAGGATTAGTCATAGGAATTAGAGTTGTCGAATTTCTCTAAGTATTGAATCAGCCGTAGCAAATTTTGGTAGTCAACGCGGGTCAACGGTACTGTAGCTTGCAGCTGGTGAAATTTGATATAGATAGTTACTGTAGCGTGTGATACGTACGTCGTCGTTTTGATTGTAGAGGTTGTTGCTGGCAGACGTTGAATTTAGCACGAAAGTTAGTGAGAGAGAGACACGTGTTGGTCAACATTTTTGAGTGTTGACTACTGGACCAGCAGATGCGTGAGTAAAGGAGCGACCAGCTGATGGTTTGAAGAACCAGTCGCAGAGGTTGAGCGACGTCGTTTTAATAAGTCGAAATGCTGCATTTTGAGTGTTGCGACTGGTACCAGCCGCGAGAGATTTGTTATGAGGAATGCGTTGCGACTGGGTGACCAGCTGTTGGCACAAATGCTTACGTAATTTTTACGGCGTCGTTTGGATTAGTTGACGCGTCGTCGTTTTGGCTTGTTTTGCGTAACCAGCCAACTGATGGGTTTTTGTAGGGATCTGGCTTTTGGTTTTTTCAAGAGAGATATATGTAGTCAGCTGGTGAAGCTCTGTGACGTTGTTTGAGTTAGTTGGAACGGTGTCATTTTGATGTTCTTTTGAGAATACATCGACTCTTTGTTGTGCCTGGTTTGTTGTGGGCGACGACTGGTTTGTTAGCAGATTTCTACTGTTCACGACGACTGATTATTTTTGTGATCAGCAGACGTTGGATTTGAGAGATATATTTATAGAAGTTTTGATCGACACTTAGAAATATTTTCGAACCCGATATTTCTTATCTTCTTATCCAAACCCTCGTTGAGCTACTGTTCACCCGAACATATCTTCCTTAGATTTCCGCCGTTCTCCGCCGATGATTTGAGTGATTTTGGTGGCGCTGGAATTCCTGAGACTTGCTCTTTAGATTGATACCCATTTGAGACTGTAGAACGACCTTGGAGAGGATCCCGAAGCTGCTCGAATTCTCTGTCCAGTGGAACCTGATAGTTCTTCAGCTGGTTTCGACTTTTGGGTAAGGATTTCCTACTGATCTAAGCTTAGTAGCGATTACTAGTGCTTTGTTTAGATGTAGAACTTGATCCGAGTTCTTGACCGTAGGAAATTATATACATTGAAGTTCAGATCTGAGTTAGATATGAACTAAGAATGAGACGCCTTGTACAGATTTGAGTTCCAGAGAAGTCTGTTGCCAAGGGTGGTGATTGCTGTGCCCTATTCCTAATCTGTTGAGGTAGAATCAGCTGTTGAAGGTACGAATTGAGCAGATTTAGAAGCTTGGAGCATGAACATAACTATGATTGATGTTGCGAACCTGCTGATGTGATTATATGATTTTACGTGTTACAGTTTGTTGAATTGATTGAATTGTACAATTTGTTTCACATATGAATTTCCCTTGTGGACTGGTCGAAGCCGGGCGCCAAGTCACCAAAGGTAAATGTTCTGAACATCCTATGTATGCTTAGATGTTTTATTCTTTTGTGTATGACCGTTCCCAGGCAAAAAAATTTTTTAAACTGCCACTGCACCGCGGGAGCGGGATCCGGATCCGCTGCAATGCCAACAGTGGTATCAGAGCTTCCGGCTCGGAACAATCATACACGATTTCTACCAAATTGCATTAAAAACTTGACTTTTTTAAAAAAAATAAATAAAAAATTCCGGATATATGCCGCCGTGCCACCGCCGGTCCGCCAACGCATCGTCTCCGCTGTTTAGCCATGCGCTGGCCGTGATGACATTGCACAGGTGCGGCATCACTCTACAAAAAGTGCAAACGTCGCTCGCTGGTTCCCGCACGATGCGTCGCACGCTGCATCGAACGTTGCGGGATGGTCCCGCATTTGTCGGGCCAGCGTTGCGGCGGACTTTGCGGGACCGTCCCGCATTTATTGCGCAAACATTGTGGTGAACTTTTCAGGATCATCCCGCATTTATCACGTGCACTTTGCGACGGACATTGCGGGATCGTCCTGCATTTCCCGTGCGCATTTTGCGCCGGAATTTGTGGGATCTTCCAGCAATTCTCATGTGCACGTTGCGGCGAGCATTGTGAGATCATCACGCATTTCCCGCACGAACTTTGCTGGGGACATTGCGGTATCATCCCGCACTCGCGTTGAGATGGACGTTACGGGATCATCCCGCACGTCACGCGGACGTGTTGCGGCGGACGTTGCGCACACCGCCCGCAACGACCACGCCTGACTTGTGCGTGCTTAACACGCACTGAGCCACCATCTGTGCTCGCACATCTTGCACAGGACTTCACGTGGCGTTCAGCACGTGTGCGGAGGCGGGGGCACCGTTCTTGCAGCGAAGACAAGTGCGCGGCCTTGCGGCGGCGATGGGGTGATGATACTTGATATCGGTCTTTTTCGGTTGGACCGAAATTATTTTTGAAAAGTTTCGAGATGTTGGACCTAAAAGTGTTTTAAGTCCAAAATTATTTGAAGAAATTAAAATAACAAAATATGATTTTATTTATAAAATTTGATTTGTATTTCAAAAATATAATTTCATGAATAAAAGAAAATTTGATTTGAATATCTTATTGATGTCAATTAATTGGATTAATTGAATAAATAACATTTTTTGGGATTGTGTGTACTGGAAATTATCAGATGATAATTAACTAGTTAATCAGACCGGTTAATTAACCAAAAGAGATACTTCATCTTGGTAAGCTGCTGGTGAATAGATCAGCTTAGATGCGTGCTGGTACAAGAATTTATATTAAGCTGATAGTACAAGCTGTTCGGATTTCAGGATAGATTATCATTTGTTTGAAGCATGGTTTTAAGAATTGATAATCATAGTTGATTGATTTTTCAGCAGAAATGTTACAACTTAAGGATTTGGGTTGATAAGGGTCAGCTTTGCTGTGAACTGGTCTAAGGTTTTGCGTGACACGGTTTAGGTAAACTGTTCCAGGATTAGGGTGCGCTGGTACCAGCTTAGAGGTCTGCTGATGGATTTTGATGTTAAACCAAGACCAGCTTTGGTCTGAGCTGGTTGGGCAGATCAGTTTCGTGCTAGACAGCAAGTTTGAGCGCTGAGCTAGATTGTATCATGTGAACTGTTTAGCAGAAGCAATGTTAGCGATCAACTTAGGAGAGTTGGTATAAGTCGTTGGTGACCTGCGAGTTTGGCATAGATCAGATCAAGTGCGAGCTGGTTTTGGGGACACCAACTTAGAGGTGAACAGCTCTGGGTTTTACTGTGTAAGTGCACGCTGGATTCAGCTTAGATATGTGCTGGATGCTCGGAGCTGGTCTATTTGGAGCACGAGCTGGTTTTGTGTCTGCGTTCCTAAGCTGGAGCAATGGAGAGGTCTGAGATGATCAGCTGAGCGTTGTGCTAGCTACATGCAGCGTACTCCCGAGCTGGTTTGAGTACACTGTAGCTATAAGCTGGGAGCGTGTATATATACATTGACCGTTGACCAACACTTAGTTATTTTTAAACTACACTTCTCCTTATCTCATCCCGAGTACCTCGACAGATATTATCCAAACCCTCGTGGTTACTATTCACTCGACCTAGGGTTCTCCAGATAGCCGGAGATTGGCCGTTCAGATTTGAGTGAGAGTACCACAATTGGAAACCCCTCTTCGAGGCCGACGTTCTTGTACCAGTTTGGGCTCAAGAGGAAGCCAGGAGAAGGATCGCTGAGGAACTGCGTAATGTGTTCTGCTAGTGTTAGTTTTTGTTCCTAGCATTTATCTTTGAGCTTGATAGTGCTCTGTTGGTTAGGCGTGAGCTGTGTAAGATTAAGCAGAGCTGATTTTTTAGGTATCTCGGAAGATTAGAGCCTTTCTTTTGGTTCTCGTTGTAAGCTGCTGGCCTTGAGCTATTGGCCGAGATTTGAGAGGAGCAGGGAGAGTGTTTTGCTGTCATAGTTCTATAAATAAGAGATTAATTACTCAATTCGCATTTACGTGGAAGCATTAAATATGGGTTAAAAATTTTTCTTTTCGACCTGAACAAAAAATACAATTCAAAATACATTCACATTCAAAGTATATATTTAACTCGAAATCCACACACAAACAGCAGTACCAGAAATGTAAACAAGTATCTCAACAATTACAAATCTTATTACAAGTATTCACGCAGGGCATCCCCTGGTAAACTATCTAAGTACATTAAACATAATTGGGACTCAAAATGGGGCTATACCAGCCGACGCACCACTCGGTCCAGCTGATTTACCTGCAGAACCTGCAAAGTCCAACACATGACCAAAGCAGCCCCCAAGAAAGGAAAGAAAACGATGTCAAACATCAATTAAATAAGACATGCAATATCTCAATACTTGCAATGAATGAAGGGTACCAAGAATAATTGGCAATCACGGCACAACGACTCAGCTGGCAATAAAAAATCTCGGTAAATTATTGGAATCCAAATCACAGCGACTCAGCTCGCAATCACAACTCAATGAAAGCATTGGATTCCCAGGCACGACGACTCAGCCGGCAAATCACGACTCAGTGATCAATCGGTTCTCAAAGGATTAGGCTCAATATGATATGTATGTATGCAAGAAAATTTCATCTTACTTAATCGACATACAATAGTCACATATAATCAAACACAAGCAAATCAGATAATCATTATAAGCAGCATGGCTAAGCATACTCAGCTTACAGCCAGTACGTATACACATCAATCACTTCACGTTGGAAATTTTCTCATGCTTATGTCAAAGCTGTTATTATAAGCTCAATCCGTACCTTTCGCAGATCTTGGTACAATTCCTAAGCTCAGCTTGTGGCTAGCAACAGAACACACTCCCTGCTCTGCTCAAGTCTCGGCTAAGAAATCAAGGAAAAAACCACAAGAAAGGATCAAATCTGACAAGATACTAAAGAAGTCAGCTCTACTCAAGCTTACCCAGCTCGCGGCCTAAAGCTTCGTAGCCCTGACCAGCTATGTATAGCTAACAGAGCACTACTCAGCTCAAAGATAAATGCTAGGAACTGAAACTAGCACTAGTAGAGCACGGTTACCTGAACCGGAGTTCAACTCTGCTGCCAAAAGAGCGAAATCTAGCTGACTCAGTTCACCAGCTATTCTCCAGTCCAGCCTCCTACCAACTCCCAAACTGGTACAAGAACCTTGGTCTCGAAGAGGGGTTTCCAACCGAGGTATCCTCCCTCAAATCAGACCAGCCAATCTCCGTAAATCGGAAGAAGAAGATGTCGGGTGAACAGTAGAAAAGAGGGTTTGAGAGATATATGTCGGAATACTCGGGAGAAGATAAGATATGTGTGTCGTAAAATAACTAAGTGTTGGTCAACACTTATATATTCTCCAGTAAAAGATACAGTAAGTCAAACCAGCTCAGACTTCTCTATTGTACCAGCTCAGGCACACAACCCAGCTCAGGGAACGCTGTTTTCAACCAGCACAGCGCTCATCTAACCAGCTCAGGTACTTCAAGCAACACACACCCATCTTGGATCACCCACACGGATCCAGTCTGTCTACAGCACTCAGATCAGCTTAGACCTCTCCACTATTCCAGCTTAGGTACACAGACACCAAAACCATATGACGTTCCAAACTGACTAGTTGGGAGCATCCAGTATATCTCTAAGCTGAGTCCAGCTTGCACAAACATAGTAAATCCCAAAGCTTCTCACCTCTAAGCTGGTGTCCCCGAAACCAGCTCATGGAAGAACTCGAACCAGCACAATGAAACAGCCCATCTCAGAGCTATTTTCTCAGACCAGCTCGCACCTGATCCGATCTATGAGAAACCCGAAGGTCACCAACAGCTTGCATCAATACTCCTAAGCTGATCGCTAACCCGTTCACAGGATACCATCCAGCTCCACATTCATACTTACTGTCCAGCTCGGGACTAATCTGCCATCCAGCTCATACCAAAGCTGACTTTACTGAACACGAAACAGCTTGTACTATCAGCTTAGCACAGTAATCTGGACCAGCACGCATCTAAGCTGGTCTCTTTACCAGTAGCTTACTCAGATGAAGTATTCTCCTTGGATTAAAACACTAATCTGATCTAGTAACTCGAAATTAAAAAATGGATTTTGTCCTCGAAATGAAACCACAACCACAAACCAAAACTGAAAGTATACCAGAAACTATCCAAAACTGAAATACACAACAATGTAGCATTCTTCAATTCTCACCAGAAGCCACTAACCAAGAGTACTAAATTACTCAAAACACTAGTCAACAAAAAAAAAATATACCTTGTTCAATAATACACATACCCAAACAGATGAGGCCACTCCTGTCTCTTCTTTTCTTCAACTTCCCAGGTAGCCTCTTCTTTGCCATGCTTGCTCCATTGGACCATCACCAATGGGATCATCTTGTTTCTCAATTATTTCTCCTTCCTATCCAGAATCTGTACTGGATATTCAACATAGCTCAAAGTCTGATCCAGCTCAAAGTCTGATCCAGCTCCACTTCATCGGTACTTAACACATGGGAAGGATCTGGCTCATATTTCCTCCATATTGACACACGAGACACGTCATGCATCGCTGCTAACTCAACAGGCAGTTGCAAGATACGCCAAATATCCAATCCTTTCGATAATCTCAAATGGTCCAATGAATCTTGGAGCTAATTTACCCTTGTGCATAAATCCCATCACGCTCTTGAAAGGAGAAACTCTAGAAAAGACTTGATCGCAAACTTGAAACTCTAAAGGACTATGCCTCCTGTTAGCATAGCTGGCTTAAAGGTCTTGTGCAGCTTTAATTCTACTACGAATCAGCTCAATATGATCCTTCATATGATGCACAAACTCAGGAGTATATAGCTGTGAGGACTGTAATTACCCGAGATGATTAACGACATAATTAGTCAAGATTAGTGGTTAACTAATCTATATAAACCAGCTTAGGGAGTAGCAGCTGAAGTGGACCAGATTAGGCATAAGATGGCATGAAGGGACGGTGCTGAGTCTGTGAGCTATTAGCAGTTTAGGGGTACTGTGTAGCAAAAACAGCAGGCATGATCTGTTCTGGGATCGTGAGCTGCTCCAGGTTCATGCGCTGTGATCTATGAGCATAGCGGACAGTTTTGGACGTCGTAAGCTGTGGAGAGCACCCCAAGCTGAATAGTGCAAACTGTAGAGCGCAAGTGTGATCTAAGTTGAACAGTAGGCGATGGCCTGGGGGCTGTGAGCTGTTGTGGATATGCACGACTTGAGCTGGTCGGCGTGAGCTAAGATATGGTAGCGCAAGCTGTTTTGTAGATCATAGACTGAGATGAATGCTCTGTGCTATTCTGGAGATTGCGAGCTGGGTTGGTAGTCGCAAGCTGTTTTAAAGATAGCATCTTATATGTTAGCTGGTAGCAGTGTACTATGTAGATCAGTGCTATGGTGGTCTTAAGCTTAGGAAAGAACTGGTCGTAGTTAGCTGACTTGACATGAGCTATTAGGAGTTTCATCTTCGGAGAGAACTCTCCAGTACGCGTAGGTTGTCCAGTGTGTGATCTGGACTGTTGCTACGAGCTATGCTACTGTAAGCTGATGGGTGTTACTAAATAGTTTACCCTAGTGCTAAACTGGTGTGATCTGGTCTGCTGTCCCTATCACAAGCTGTTAGTGAGTGTCAGTTATGGTGAGAACTGATTGTATTCTAAATCTGAAGTAGTGCGCGAGAGCTGTTAGCGCACGAGAGTTGATCTGGGTTTAGAGTTGAGGCTTGAGCTGCTAGGAGTCATCAGCTTGGTCGTAAACTGTTAGCGAGGAGCAGGTTCTGCCAGAGCTGTTGGTCTCGTGTGAGCTGATTTAGTGCATAAACTAGTCTGGACGGTGATCTGTTACCGCTATGGTAGCTGTGAGCTATGAGCTGCCGCAGGCATAATCTGTTGAGAACCTGTGCTGCTGTGGACGCGTTGTAACGCTGATGGTCCCAGAAAAAGGATCACTAAGTAAATAGGAGTTCAGGAAGGGGGGGGGGGGGTTTGAATGAACTCCTTTGATTTTTCTATTTCAAAACTCTTTTAAAAGTTTGGATCTCAGTTTTATGCAAACTTCTCGGCCAACAATATTTTTGCGGAAAAAAGGCCGATTGGTTTGTGAACAGTAAGCATTAAATAATATGTAAATGCGTAAAGTAAAAAGTACGGGATCAGATATTTGTTTCTGGAAGTTCGGACTTCAATGTCCTACGTCTCCCCTTCTTCCTCCTCGGAAGGTTTCACTAGAAGACTTTGATGGTTACAGCACTTCTGCAAACACCCACCCACGCAAGCAGCACTTGTATGGACTCCTAGATATCTCAACAAACGATCCAAGCAGATGCAACTGCTGGTTACAGCACTTGCTTGTTTTTCGAACTTATTAACTAAGACAGTTCGTTACAGACTCAATGGAATATGACAATAAATACACTTTGTGAGTACTGTAAAATCTCTGGTTTCTAAGACAATGAAACTTGATTCAACAATATGAACCAGAAAATGACACTCGAAGGTATAACAGTGAATATAAAAAATGAAGATTCTTCGAGTGCTTGAGCTTTGAATGCTTTCAATGAAGTGTAAGCTCTAGAGAAAGTTTGACAGCGTGACCGCAATAGATTAATGGCAAAGTGTATTTTTCTTCAACACTGTTGTTGATATATATAGGCTTCGATTGCAACGGTCATTTAATTCTCCAAAGGAAATGAATCCCGTTTGAATTGCTGCCAAAATTTTACACCGCAATTCCTGCTCCACTACAAGGTAAATTGCTCACTGACAGAGCCAATTTGTCTTATTTCCATATTTGTGCAAGCAATGAAAAACGGTCTCTGTACATCGTACTATTTACCCAAAATAGTACATACGCTGTCTCCTTAATTCCAGGAAACTGTAAGATCCTACGAATCTTTTCCATTTGAGAAAACGATTGTATTTGAATCAATTTGAGCTTGCGCCTGAAATAACTTTGATAACCAGCACTAACTCCATCAACGTTGTCAAAGATGCTTCGACTGAAAGAACACTTGAAAGAATTCACCTGCTGATATACATTTGTGTTTTTCCATCGATTGATTCCTTTAGCTTTAAAACGATGTCGTGTCAACTTATTCAAGTGACACCGTTTTGTTATCTTTGTAACACCTGCTGGTTGATGTTCACTGTAGCCATCTGCTGAAATGAATAAGCTGTCGAAGAACCAAATGTCTGCTGATATAATTTGAAGAAAACATCTGCTGTAATATCAACACAAATTCCATCGACTGAAATTCTAGCGGTACCTCAAAACGCTGTCGTTCCAACTTATCTAAATGCTGTCGTTTAACACTTCTTAGCAAAAACACGCTAACACTTATGTTCGTATGTTCGAAACTAAAACACCTGCTGATTTCTCGCAAGGAATGTATCTGCTGAATATCTTAAACAGTTCATCTGCTGATCGCATATCATCTGCTGATTTCTAACGAATACCCCAACTGCTGAATTAGCTCCTGTTGATAGATAAACAGATCTCCTGACAACTTATTGTCCAATAGCAACTTGTCTTATTTTTGTTATCACCAAAACTAATAAATTTTATCCTAACAATTTCCCCCTTTTTGGTGATGACAAAACTTCAGCAGCCGAGACAAAAAGATGTGCAAAAATAAATTTCACACGATCTGCTGGAATGCAAACTTTCATTAACCAACAAAATTGTACAAAAAATGTGTACAAAGATTTTCAGCGGAAAAGCTAATCTAATCTCTTCTTCTCCTTTTCAACATTCTTGCCTCCCTTCTTCTTCTTTCTCTATCACGTTCCGCTGCTGCTTGTCTTTCAAGAGATTCTCTGTTACTATCAGCATCCAGCACAGTCTGTACAATATGTCTCTGAGCAATTTCAACCCTTTGCGCAAACGTTGGTGTTCTCACAGCACTGCCTTCGATTTGAACATTCGAGGGCTGTTGGGGTCCTCGGCTGCCACTTTCCCCATTTTTGTCAGCACCGCCCCGGTGAATATAATCAACAAGTTCGCTCAGTTGGGCATGAAGAATATTCTGATTTTCTTGTGCTTGAATTTGAAATTCGAAAAGCTGGTGGGAAAGGGCTTCCTTGGTGGCCTAAACATCCTTTTGAACGTCATTTAAGCGCGAGGCCATAATGTCCACTTTGGCATTTACTTCTTGCACCTCCTTTCGAACATCCGCCAGACCGACAAAGATAGAAGCATTTTGAGCTAAAATAGTCTTGCGTAATTCGTTAAAGCTCATAGTCTGGACATCATCAATAGAGCGACCCTCTTGACGTGCTTCCTGAGATAAAGATTTGAATAAAGCGGCTTGATCGCTCAGGGAGTCACGAA
>KV018490.1:6940-18078 GCA_001598015.1 Dorcoceras hygrometricum
ATTTTATTTTATCCAACAAAATCATATTTTAAATATAAAATCATATTTTATAAATAAAATCTTATTTTGTTATTTTAATTTGCATCATATTGTGCTTAAAACAATTTTAGGCCCAAAATCTCAAAAATTTCAAAATCGACCAAAATTGGCCCCAATATCGAATATTGGCCCAAAAACTTCATGGGCTGCACGGGACAGGCCCGAACTAAACCCTAGAAGAAATTTAGTCGTCGCAACGCTGTCGGAGACGTTGCCGGACGGCGGCCGAACGGCGTCGGCGGCCGTGCGATGCGCCAACCAGTGGCGCATCCAGCAAGCATCGGCCGGCGGCAGATCGCGCAACAATTGCGCGTGAGATCAGCAGCAGCGGTCGACCTCCATGCGTGAAGCGGCGCCCAGCAATCAGCCACCATGTTGCGCAACCAGTGCGCATCCCATCGCCCATCCAGCGCGCAACCGTGTGCGGAGCAACGACCTCTGGTCGGCTGCCATGTGAGAAGGAAGCGGCCAACCCTCGGCCGCCATGCTCCAGTGCGCATGTCGCGCGCGCACATATGCGCGTGAAGCGGCGGGTGGTTGGCGCCGCCCATGGCGGCGGCCGGCGGCCATAATCAAAAAGTTTTGTTTTCGATCTGAAAATTATGAGACACATGCAATTATGGCAATAAACGTATTGAAGGATCCGAGCCTGTGCTCTGATACCACTGTTGGCATACGGTGACGGATCCGGATCCCACTTCCCGGGGGCGCAGCGGAAATTAAAATTGGCCCGGAAAGCGTTCAATACATTAATAAAAGCAACAAATAAACATTCATAGGATGTCAGACTTGTCACCTTGCTGGCGTCTAGGCGCCTGGTTCCGACCAGTTTCACGAGGAAACCGGCACTTCAAACGGTAGGCGGCGGTAGATCGTCAATCAGGTCCATGATCGGAAATACGATTCCTTCGTCAGCCTGCACTAGAAGGACTGAAAAATTCAGCACGGACGGAAACTCCTCGTCGCGATGATCGAAACAAGTCCGATCACGGGGCGGCGGCCGGCGGCGGCCGGCGGTGGTGCGTGGGAACCGGCGGCGGCGTCGTGAGGCTTTGATTGAGGGGGCGGCCGAACACTTAGGTCTAGGGTTAGGGTAATATGTTGTAGTCATTAAACCCTAAGTACAAGACTTGTATATATTAAATATACATGGGCTTGAACCGGCCCATTGGACTTGGGTCAGGCCCAAGTCCATATGAACATTCGGTTCATTTAATTCACTGCGGTTTCATCATAACTCCGATCGACAATCAGATCGGACCGATCGACTCAGTTTTCAAAATTGAACGTTATGATGCGAAAAACAATTTTTCAGATACCTAGTCCAAAATGACAGTTTTGCCCCTCAACAGTGGGAAATCGCAATTTGATCCCTGTTGACTTTTTAGGAAGTCGCACTCCCTAAAATCCTCCTCAAGTGCTCAACACATTGAGCTCAGTTTCCGTGCAGGAATCATGAATCCAGTACTTGTGTGACCCTCAATGGTTCAGGGATACAGCTAGCCGTAACCATTGCGGCTCCGAAATCACAATTTCGGACTTGTCCATCGGATCATGGTAAAGCGCCTAGCAACATCGCCCCATGATCCCCTAGGTATCACTGATAGTGCCTGCAAGAACCAGTTGGTCGTGGTTAGCGTACAGTACGGTCCTTTCACCACATATATCACGATCAGATCAACGACCATTGGTAATTCGAGAGTCGCTAGAGATCCGATAGCTATGCATACATCTTGGAGATCGAATAGTGACATCGCGAGTGTTACTAGATAAACCAATTTACCAAAAACACTTCTAGTACTCTGGCCAGAGATTTATACACTATTATCTCCTTAGATAGCATAGGATATCCACGCATGTAAGCGAGCGGTGAATCCTCGACAACGAAGCATCGACTCCTACATGCATCGGAAATCACCCAATTCCGCCGCCTAATGACCCCAAGTGAGTCGGCAAATGGGTCAAAGTGAGACGCCTATCATGTAGAGCCTCAATGACGTTTCGAGTAGTGAGGACTAATCAGTACAACCAAGACCTCGGACTTATCCACTCGACAAATGGTAACCACTTGGAAAGTCCGAACGAGGGTAGTTCGATAGATCACCAGGTCACTATCCATCTGCATGCTCAGAACATCACAATGTTTCCTACCAATGAAACATGGTACTTCACATCGGAGATTGTAGTCTCAAGCTCGGGCGGCCTTATCCTCATTTTGACGGCCCAATCGACTAGGAACGAATTCAGAATGCACAGTGACTATTAGATGTGTTTCATGATAGCCATCATATCCACTATCACATCTAACATACACTATGGTGCATTCTAGGTCTTTATCCAACGCAATTGTTAACATTATATAACATAATGAAAATAAATAATGCCATAAATAAATGCGTATTTCATAAATAAAGATTGTCATATACAAGAGTCTATAAAACCCACACACCACAAGTTGGCTAGTTGGGCATCTACTCTAACACCTTCAGCCATCAAACCGCCCTCGGCACCAGTAAACGTCGGGGGATTCATCCTCTGGAACCTAGCCAACACTAGCTCCATCTCGCCAATCTGTCTAGTCACATCATCTACCTCTGTCTGTCTAGCCCGACGACGCAAAGATTCACTCGGCTGAGCAACTTAGACTCCTCAACTGTCCGCCTAGTGGTTCTACCTCTACCTCTCCTCGGCGGCATCTATCAAAGCTCAAGGTAAGAACCAACAGATATAACACAGAGACAGATACAAAATCACACAAATCACAGAGTCAATCAAAACAAAGCTCAAACTCTGTGCCTAGACTCAAGTGTGATAGAAAAGAATCGAGCTTATCCCAGTTTAAGCTATGACACCAAAGTGTTAGGCCCGGTGCGCTAAACCAAGGATTAACTACTCAATTAATCACAATAATACGGAAACATGAAATCAGGGCTTAAAATTTTCGAATTTGGGCCTGATCCAAAATATCATTCAAAATAAGTTTATAATCCAAATAAGGATTTAAACTAGGGGTGGGAATTTTATTACAAAACCGCCCGGACCGACCGAACCGCATCTTAACTGGACCGCGTTTCTAAAACTGCATATATATAGGTCGGTTATGGTTTTGAAAAATTTAAAACCGTACCTATATAGGTTGGTTATGGTTTTTACTAGTCCAAAACCGCAAGAAACCGGACCGAACTGGACACTTACTAACTAACCCTAGCCCAACAAAACATAAAAAACAAAAAAAAACTAACCTCACACTACTCACACCAGACCCCACGCCCCCTACCTTCCAAAAAGTTTCTGGCAAAAACACTCACTCACCAAATCACTCAAGGTAAACAAGCCAAATCACTCTTTGTAACAAAGCTCCCTATTTTCACAGCCCCGCATCCCCCTTTTTCACGGTAAGTTTATTCTGCTTTTTTTTTAAATTTAATTTCCTGTTAATTTAATCTGTTAATTTCCCTCACAGATTAATTTGTTAATAATTTTTAATTTATTACTAATTAATCTGTTAATTTTTCATTTGTTAATTATTTAACTATTAATTTTTTAATTTGTTAATATTATAGCTTCTGTTATATCTGTTATTAATTTTTAGACTTTTTTTAATTAATGTATTAATTAATTAATCTATTATTAATTAATGTATAACTTGTTATTAGATTAATTTATTATTAATTAATCTGTTATTAAATAACGTATTAATTAATCTATTTAGTTTTTAGATTAATTCGTTATTAATTAATTTGTTATTAATTAATGTATTAATTTTTTTAATTAATTTGTTAATAACTTATTAATTAATTTATTAATAACTTATTAATTAATTTGTTAATAATTTATCAATTAATTTATTAAGTAATTTGTTAAATAATCCGAATGAATCTATTATTAATTTTGAAGTTGTTTGTTAATTAGTTCATATTCATTCCAAATTAGTTTTCTTTCTAATATTTTGGTTTATTGATATTATATAGCAATAATCATGGATGATTCAAGTCAAGTTGGAGGTGATGCTGATATGGGGGATGAAGACATTAACACCCTTTCATCCGAACAAATTGGTACCCCATATAATCCATCAATTACTGAAAATATTATTGTGATTGATAACCCAAAACCAAAACCAAAATCATGTCCTAAAACACGTCCAGTTAAGCAAGCTAAGTCTCAAAGTGTTAAGTCAAAAAATAATAAACGGACTTCTGCAATTTGGTACCATTTTGTTCTTGATGATAATTATGTAGCAACATGTAATTATTGTCCTTATCAATATGCTGCCCATCCTACTAAGAATGGTACATCTAGTTTGTGGGCGCATCTAGACAAGTGTGATATGTATCAATTTAAACTTGAGCCAAAACAACAAAAAAAAACTTGAGGACTTTAGTAAAAAAGAGAGTGATGGATCTACAACAATGGTAGTTTCGAAATCCAAAGTACTTGATGTTGAGGCTTTAAGGGAGGCTCTAGCTAAGATGTGTATCATTGATGAACATTCTTTTAGGATTGTTGAAGTTGAAGTGTTTAGACTATTGATTAGGATAGCAGAGCCTAGGTGGACTGTTCCTTGTAGGAAAACTGTTGCTTCTGAATGTTTTAAGTTGTATGATAAAGAAAAAGTTTTGATGAAAAAGTTGTTAAAAAATCAAAGTTAAGTTTAACAACTGATTGTTGGAGTTCAATTCAAAATTTAGGTTATTTAACCTTGACAGCTCACTTCATTGATGATGATTGGAAGTTGCAGAAACTTATTCTGAATTTTAGTTTGGTTGAGAATCACAGAGGACAAACAATAGGGAGGATTGTGGAGTCTTGTTTGGTTGATTGGGGGTTTGATAAGATTTTTATACTAACTGTTGATAATGCCTCTCTAACAGTGGAGTAATTGAGTGCCTAAAATATTGTAATTGGAGTGACCCATCATGTCAAATAAGTATATTCATGTTAGATGTGTTGCTCACATAGTCATATCTTATTGTTAAAGAGGGATTAAAGGATCAAGATTTTTCAATTCAAAGAATTAGAAATGCAATGAAGTTTGTTAGGTCATCCCAACAAAGGAATAAAAAGTTTCAAGAGTGTGTCTTGTTTGAAAAAATTGAATGCAAGAAGGGGTGTGTCTTGATGTTGAGACACCTTGGAATTCTAGTTACTTGATGCTTGAAACTGCAGTTAAATACAGAAAAGCATTTGATAGGTTGCGGAGGGAAGGAAGTGGTTACCAACTTTATTTTTATGGCTATGAAACACATAATAGGAAGAATGCAATTATTGGGCCTCCCAATGAGGTGGATTGGTTGAAAGCCGAAGCATTTGTGAGATTTTTGAAGCTTTTTTATGATGCCACTTTAGCTTTTTCGGGTAGCAACTATGTGACATGTGCTTTATTATTTAGACAAGTTGTTTTAATGCATTTGACTATAAAGAGGATGCAAAATAGTGATGATCTTGTTATGAAAGAAATGGCTTATAGCATGCGTGAAAAGTTTGAGAAATATTGGGTGGATTCAACTTGTAGAAACAATTTATTGTTACTAGGTGTTGTATTTGATCCTAGATATAAGTTTAAGCATGTTGAATTTTGTTTTGAGCAAATTTATTGGGAGGATGGAAGAAAGGCCATTAGTGACAAAGGTAAAAATTTGATGATGGATGTCAAATTAGAGTTGGAAGCATTGGTTGGAGATTATGTGAATCGGTTGTCTTCTAGTGAAAAAGTTGCATCTACTGAAATGATGGAAATGAGTAATTCAAAAGATGGTGAGGAATTTGGATGAAGATACCATGTCCTTTTTGGATTCTCAATTTGCAATGAAACTTCAACAAGAGCAATCGGTTGAAACCAAGTGTGAGTTAACTAGGTATTTGCATGAAGCTTGTGAGAAAGATTACCAATTGGATATTTTACATTGGTGGAAATCAAACTCTTCAAGGTATCCAATCATGTCCAAGGTGGCAAAAGATGTATTAGCTATTCTGGTTTTTACCGTTGCTTCGGAACAATATTTTGGCACAAGTGGGAGAATTTTGAACGAGTTTCGAAGCTCATTGAAGCCGAAGACAGTTGAAATGCTAGTTTGTGCTCAAAATTGGTTTCCCTCAACTCCCAAAGCAATTGACATAAGGGAAATGATGGATGATGTTGAGAAGTATGAAGAAATCATAAATGGTAAGTATTCTTTTAATAGTAAATTTTTGTTGTATAACATTTATTTTATTCATATTGTATGATGTTTAACTTTTACTTAATATGTTTTCTTTTGTAGAAAATGGCACTACTAGTTCATCGGTTGGCGCTTAGGAAGTTGGTGATTTGGTTTGGATGATTATACTACTTATTCTTGTAACAAGTAGTAGGATTTGGACTTTATTTTGTTATTTGTTTTGGATTTTTAGATATTTTCAATTGATGTTTGGAAATTTTCATTTTGTTTGAAGTTTGATCTTTTGATATATGCAAGTTAAACGTTGGTTTGTTATTTTGTATGTTTGTTGTGCAACTTTATACATATTTCGATGTTTTTGTTTAACTTGAAATGTCGATAAAAATATAATGTAAAAAACCGTCAAACCGGACCGAACCGGACCCCAAACCGCCCAAACCATCATAGACGGTTTAGGTTTAAAATTTGCCGGTTTGGTTTTACACTTTTCAAAAACCGTTGTTACCGGTTTAGGTCCAAAATATTTTGAAAACCGGACCGAACCGAACCATTCCCACCCCTAATTTAAACTCAAAATCCAACAACATCAGCAATAGGCAACAAGTATCAAATACAGAGCCCATCAAATACATGTAGGCACAGGACATCCCCTGGCTCAATATATCAATACATAAGTACATAACTGGGACTCAAAACGGGGATCTTTCAGCAGGCGTTCCACTCTGCACAACTGGATTACCTGAAGAACCTGCAGAGGCCAACACAGACCAAAGCAGCCCAGAAACAGGGAAAATAAACGAGGTCAAACCTCAATACGAAGAGCACTCATAAAACAACAATTCATAAAACATGCAATATTTCAAGTCATGATATGCATGCGGGTACCAAAGAACATCGGTAATCAAGGCCAACAACTCAGCTGGCAATTCAAATCTCAATCGAGCCTCAACACCACGCGCACAGCCAATCAGCAGGTGGAAATCATCGATCCGTGATCTTCAGGTGCGACAATCAGCTGACCATCGCAGCTCAGTGGTATTCAGGCGTGACAAATCAGCCGGCCACCACCTCGATGATAGCATTGGACCTTTCAGGCACGATAGCTCAGCCGGCCGATCACAACGCTAGCTCAATTCGGGCATCAATAAAATTCAGGCTCAATATGTATGCGTGAATGCCAGAAAATATCAATTCACTAACGCACGTAATTCATACGTAAATAGAACAGATAATCGAATCACAGTCAGGCAAATATGTTCACGTAAACACTCAGTCACAACATTCTCAACACACTGGAAATATTCTCATGCTTATGCCAAAGCTGTTTAAACAAAGCTCAAATCCGTACCTTCCTCTGAGTAGCTAATACCTCGACAGATCACGCAGAACACAGCTCTAACAGCCTGCTCAAATCAGCTGCTCTACTAGCTCTTCAAGAACTCAACAGAAGATACCTACGAGCTCAAATCTGCCAAGATATCTAATAATCAGCTCACAAAAAGCTCATACAGCTTACAGCCTAAAGCCGCGTCGCCTAAAACAGCTACCTCAACTCTACAGAGCACTATCCAACTCTAAATCGAAGCTTAGATCAGTAAGAAATCACTTACCCAAAGCTGCTCAAGAACGAAAGAACCACTGGACAACAATCGCGAAGATATCGAACTCTGCAACTACTTCGCACTCCCTCAACTCATCGATTCAAGTCTCCAAACTGGTATCTATCGAAAGCCCTAAGGAATACGAGCTCAGCGCCACCAATCTTACTCCAAACGACGGCGTACATCGACGGCAATCTCAAGAAATAGGGTTCGAATGAACAGTAAGGGTTCGCGAAACTCTCGGGAAGAAGATAAGAAATATCGGGTTCGAAAATCGACTAAGTGTTGCTCGACACTCATATTTAAATATCCCAGTCAAAGCTACAGTGAAAGTCAATCACTCAAATCTGGACGCTACCTCAGATCTGGGCACCATCTCAAATCTTAGCGCTAACATTGATCTGACTCTGCTACGCTATTCTCGCGCGCCATCACCGAACGACGTCACGTTCAAGTCCCGCTCCAAACAAACAGATCTCGCGACAAAGGCCCGCTCGCTCATACAGATTTGGTCAAATCTAAAATCATTAAACCGCACCGGTATACACCAACTCATGAACCGGTCCACGCAGTACGTTGATAAACCCTTGACTTCCCCAAATAGACGTGCACATCTGCTCACTTCCACTGAACAGATTTCACTCAACCAACGTCAAATCTGGTAACACGATACGACGTCGCATTACCTCCAACCCTAGATTCCACTACTCAAATCGGTACCCTCAACTCAAAGTCTCCAGAACATCTCAAATCTGATATCTTCCGATACCAATCCCCGACAACACTCAACTCAAGCACAAAACACCAAAACAGATCATACCCCAGTACGATCTTCTCAAATCCGCTTACGCCAATCGGATCTGTTCCAAGCCACCCGATAGCGACCAACAACTCACCTCTGATCTGCTCTACACCAAATCCGAAAATCACCAACAGAAAAACCAAATCCTTCAAATATGGAAACCCGACGGTCAACATCTCCCTTGGTTAATCCTTGTCCAGATCTGATTATTTTCGTTAGTTGGTATAAATTTCTAGTCCTCACACTACCAGCCCCTAATACGACCCAGGGACGACCCCCTAGACTCCATTCTAACCTTTCTGGACCACAACCTAAGCCATGCTAGACTTTCTCTCCTCAAAACTTCCCCTTAACCAACACATGCAACCCTCACCCAAACCTCTCGACCTGGACTCTCACCACCTCTCTCAGACTCCAAAGCTCTTCATGCTCAAAACTTAGGCTGTGACCAGCTATGAAAGGACTGAGCACTTCGAACTTGAAGATCAAATAAAGCTAGGAGAGCTGATACACCCTTCTACAACCCGAAAACTCTTCTCTTATAGTCCAAGGACGCACAACTCAAGACCAGTTCGACCTAGGCTGCAAAGTTCATGAATAAATGACATTAAAAAGTAGAATATGCATCAAAAATAGATTCAACAAGTCACAACCACAAATCTACACACAAATGTACATAAACTTGAAAAGTACATCAAATAAGCCTTGTACTTGCTTACAATTAAGATGCTAATGCAGGCTGGTGCGCCGCATATGGGAGAGGAGGGGGGGCTAGGGTTGCCTCTTTTTTTTTTGTATATTTTTGTTGAATAATGGTTTATAGTGGGGCAAGAGTTGTGTTTTATAAAATACCCAAAGTTGCAACTCCACATGTTAAAAGTGCTAACTAAAAAAAATTGCCCATTCTCCACTCTATAATTTTTTTTGAAAATGAGGTTTAAGTTGGAAGGGAAATAGCTCGTTTTAATGGTAATAACATGGATATTAAAAGTTATTGTTTTGATAATAAAAGAGCTAAACACTAAAAAAAAATTAAATGAACTATATAAATGCTTAAAAGCGAACTCGAAATAAATTTTCATAGAAGTCTTCTATTCCTCGGTGTCCCCATCGTCTCCTTTCCAGCCTCACATCATCTCAATACAAATTCCAAAAAGGACTTGCGGACAAATAATTAAATAATCACATAGCCTAAAACATGGAAATAAATAAAATAACAAAGCATGCGATTTGCGTAGAAAAATGTCTAGGCATTACAAGCACATACCAGATCACAACAGCACAATTCAGATTACAAGAGCAAAGAAGAAGATCAGCTTAGAAAAGTGGATCAGCTCAGAGTTGTACATAGAAGAACGAAATAGCTTAGAGCTGTACAGAGAACGAAACATCTCAGGGCTGAAGAATGAAGAACAAAACAGCTTAGAGTAGATAAGAACAGATGAGAACAAGAGCAGTTTAGAGAAGAAGCGCAGAAACTGCTCAGAGCAAAACGAAGAAGAAGCAAAGAGCAGATCAGAGGATCACCTCAGTGGACCAGCTCATAGGAATATCGTAAATATCAGGCCAGAGCTGGTCAAGAAAAGTCAGTCAGACCATATGAGAAATGAATAGAACAAGCGAGGACAAAGTGGCACTTGGTCCGAGCTGAAGCGTCATTGAAAGCCAAAAGAAGAAAGAACCTTATGTCACGACACCAACTCTGAAAATCTACCAAAGAGCCGTTGAAAGCCAAAAGAGGAAAAATCCTTATGTCACGGCACCAATTATGGTAATCCTCCAATGGTCAAATTCATCAAAGGCTATATATATACTGAAGATTCAAATGAATAAATGGAGATAACGTGTGGAAGACCGGTCTGTCACAACCCATCACTTTTGGGCTAAGTCTTGTGGAGTTTGAAGCCTGGAGGTTACTTTTGATCCAACAAGAGTAGATCTCCTTTTTAGCCCAAGTTCCTTGGGCCCAACTTGTAAATAACCTTCTAGATTCTTCTCTCTTTGTAGAGATATGTAGACTCTTCTAGATAAACCTTGTAAATATTTAGAAGAGTAGGATGTTGTAGAGAATTCTAGAAGACTTAGCCTCCACCATTAGATCAAGTTGATCTCAACCATCCATTAATGAGGTGGATAACTATAAATAGGTGTAGGGACTTCATTTGTAGGCATCCAAGCAAGTATTCATGCAAGAAATTTTTAGCATTACAAACACTTTCCTTCCAACACTTTGTGCCTTTCTTTCTTGTCAACACTTTTAGTGTTAGAGTAGATGCCCAAATAGCCAACTTGTGGCGTGTGGGTTTATAGACTCTTGTATGAAACAATCTTTATATATGATATTCACATTTATTTATATGGAATTCTTTACTTTCATTGTGTTGTATAATGATTAACAATTGCGTTGAGTAAAGACCTAGAATACACCGAAGTGTATGTTAGATGTGATAGTGGGTATGACGGCTATCATGAAACACATCTAATAGTCACTGTGTATTCTGAACATGTTCCTAGTCGATTGGGCCGTCAAAATGA
>KV018490.1:26932-44673 GCA_001598015.1 Dorcoceras hygrometricum
GAGGATTCACCGCTCGCAGACATCGTGGATATCCTATGCTATCTGAGGGGATAATAGTGTATAAATCTCTGGCCAGAGTACTAGAAGTGTTTTAGGTAAATGTGTTTACCTAGTTACACTCGCGATGTCACTATTCGATCTCCAAGATGTATGCATAGCTATTGGATCTTTAGCGACTCTCGATTTACCAATGGTCGTTGATCTGATCGGGATATATGGATTGAAAGGACCGTATTGTACGCTAACCACGACCAACTGGTTCTTGCAGGCACTATCAGTGATACCTAGGGGATCTTGGGGTGATGTTGCTAGACCCTCTTACCATGATCCGTTGGGCAAGTCCGGAATTGTGATTCCGGAGCCACAATGGTTGTGGGCCCACGGCTAGCTGTATCCCTGAACCATTGAGGGTCACACAAGTACTGGATTCGAGATTCCCGCATGGATACTGAGCTCAATGTGTTGAGCATGAGAAGAGAATTTTGGGGAGTGCGACTTCCTAAAAGTCAACAGGGGTCAAATCGGGATTTCCCGCTGTTGAGGGGCAAAACGGTCATTTTGCACTGGGGTTCTGAAAAATGGTTTTTCAGATCATAGTATTCAGTTTTGGAAACTGAGTCGATCGGTCCGATCTGATCGGCGACCGGAGTTACGATGAAGTCTCGGTGATGGGGATGAACCGAATGTTCATCCGTTGGACCCGAGCCCGTTGGGCCGGATCCAAACCCATCACCAAGTCTACTTATTGTAGACTTAGACTCATTAACTCACTAATCACTACACAAGACAAAAACCCTAACCCTAAGCTCTTGTAGCCGCCGCCCCTTCCCTCCTCTAAAAGCCGCCGCCGCCGCCGCCGCTACGTGCCGCCGGAAATTTTTCCGGCCAACTTGACGAGGAGAATCCGTCCATGCCGATCTCGTCAGGACTTCTAGTGCAGGCTGACGAAGGAGTCTCGTATCCGGTCGTGGACCTGATTGACGTTATCTACCGCAGTCTACCGTGAAGTGCCGGTTTCCTCGAGAAACTGGTCGGAGCCAGGCACGAGTTGCCAGCAAGGTATTCTACAAAACACCCTATGAATGTCATAGATTTGTTAATTGTTTTTATTGAATTTATTGTCTCCCGGCAATCTTTGTTCTTCCGCTGCCTCGCCGGGAGGCATGATCCGGATCCGACGCAGCCACCCAACATTTAGCACACTCAAGTATTTTTCGAGAGAGGCTGACTTAGCTACCACAAGGGGTGGAAAGGAGCTAAAGCCGCATGAGACATTGTTAAGGTAACAAGTCCGTGACAATGGTATCCTAGCACGGTTTTGGAACTTAGAGTCGTGATCAAAGATGGCACGAAATGTTGACAAGGCAGCTGATGTAACGGAGGAGTGCGGAAGGGACGCCCTAGTTATTCCTCCCAAGAAAACTAGGGATCAAATTCAGGCTCGTGACCCAGCTTCTTCTTGCGAAGATATTATTGGTGAGATTGCTGCCAAGGTTGAGGCAAGCAAGCACACCATCGCTACCTTGGAAAGCCACGTGCTCGATGAACTCGAGACGGTGAAAGAGACCCAAGCCGACTGGGAGGATCGCATGGGGCAGCTGGAGGCCATAGTCCAAGATCTCAAGGCAAGAATCGTGGGGATGAGGGAAGATATAGAACTATGCAAGTGTGCCACAGATAGTGGGGGCACTAGCCAAAATGCGATTAATCCAAGGGTGGACTATCCAAAGCCGGCAGGTTTCAATGGCGTGCAGGACGCCAAGGAGGTCGATAACTTTTTATGGTGACTAGAGCAGTACTTCGAGGGGCTACATATTGTTGAGGAGACAAACAATGTAAAGACCGCTACCATAACACCTAGGAAATCCATAAATCCACAATGATAGATATAAATTTTTGAAGGGTTTAATTGCTATTTTTGGTACCCTTCTTCAATTTCAGTACAACGATTCAGTTTTCGTCCAAGCTGAATATTCAGACTAGAACAGGAACCCGGTTTGTAGGAGTTAGTCGGTTTGAACCCTATCAAGCACGGTCCAAGGTATTTTAATTCAGTCGATGCAAATATTTTTAAAGACAAAATGAGCTCATGATTTTAATTTCCCTATAAATACACGTGCCAAGTACCTTCACCCTCATTTATCAAACTTCTTCCAACAATTTTCATTTTTAAAGCGGTGGGTACTCTGGGAAAAAGCTCTCTACCGCCCAGAGCTTCGAAACTCTTTCAAAGTGATTTTTATCGTGTTTGTAAGTGGTTCAACGCCGGAAGATTTTAGTTAGCTGTGTTCAGCAGTTGAGGCAAGTAAACTCTGTTCATTGCTGCACTTTCGAAAGCATATATTGATTTCCTTATTGCATGCTTGTATGAGTTTGAAGGTTTGAGAAACGTTTTTGAAGTTTTTCAAAAACAGAGTTGAGTTAAAGATGTTTTCTTGAGAAAATATTGGTTTGCTAAAGTTTTGATTCAGAAAAGATTTGTTAAAAAATGTTTTACGATGTTCGTTCCTGTTTCTTCCTGAGTTTTCTGGTATGTTCTTCAAGCAGCTTACAAGAAGCTTACGTGCTTTTATTTCAGTAGCTTACAAGCAGCTTATGTGTTCTTGTTTCTGGAATTTTCCTTAGATATTTTTGATTACTTCAGACTAAGGAAATCTTCCAAACTGTTAGTTATTATTGAGCTAAGTTTGCGATCTGATTATTTCTCCCGAGCTGATTTTTAAGTCGCGATCTGATTCATTGTCCAGCTATCTTGCGATCTGATTTCATTGTCCAGCTCGCTTGAGATTTGATTTTATTGTCCAGTCCGCTTGCGATCTGATTTCATTGTCCAGTCTGCTCGCTATCTGATTGTCCGGTCTGAGTTGACTTTATTTGACCAAACAGCCCAGAACAGAGTTTTTATTCTGAACCAGTATGCTCGCGTGTTGCTTTACTCCATGCTGATTCAGCTTAGGTCCACTTTGGACTGATACATAAATTCTAAGTTTAATTCTTCTTTCCTTTTGCTTCGTTCGAAAGTATAACTACAATTCGTTCGTAGTTATACCCATTTCAAGAGACAGTTCATCAGCTTAGAAACTCTGATGTTCATTATTCGTTTCAATAGCCCGGGCTTATTTTCTATTCTGAACCAGTACGCTCTCGTGCTGCTTTACTCCAAGCTGATCCAGCTTAGGTCCATTCTGGACAGATACAATAATTTCAAGTTAATTATTCGTTTCTTTTAGATTTGATTCGAAGGTATAACTCTAATTTGTTCAAATTATACCCATTTTCAGGAGATAGTTCTTCAGCTTAGAGCTATGCTGTTTTTATTCTTCTCTACAGCCTGAGCTGATTTCAGGTTCTTCTTTGATTGAACTCCTATGAACTCCCAGTATATTTTGAAGATCAAAAGAGTTTTAGAAAAACAAACCATATTTGAAAGCGATCTGTTTCAGATCTAGAATAGTAGTGAGAAAGTTTTACAGAAAGTTTAAAGGAAGTAAATTTCAAAGTTAAAGTGATTTATGGCTAAGATAACAGACGATCAACATAAGAAGGGTGATGGCGCTGGCTGACAAACCAGTGTGCCCTTTCACATTAGAAGGGACAGGGCTTTATGGTTGACGAACTATTTACCCCTTCACAACATAGGCGGGATTTATTTCCCAATTCCTGATTGTAGATGATAGTTTGATCAAACGACTTTGACCTATGTATAAGTATCTGAGCCATAATTCAAGAGAACAAAGCACATGGTTGTTCACAACCATAGCTTAAAGAAAAGTTTATGTTACTTACTTTTAAATATCAGCAAATGTTTTAAGTATGTTTCAAGCATGTACATATTATGATTTTGCAGTTTCTCAGTTTCTTATTTCTCAATTTACCAATTTACAGTATTCAGTATTCAACTTACGAGTTGTTTAGGTTTCAAGCTCTATCAGTTTACGAGCTTTCAGTTACAGTAAAAGATATTGTTATGCCTGTATTGCCTGCCTTCGTTATATCCAGATTTGCTTGCTGAGCCTCTAGGCTCACTAGTTTCCTAAGTGCAGGTGATTAGGTTTATAGGTTGCTGGTTGGTGCGAGCTGGATCAGAACGGGGGTTTTTATCGTGGAACCTACGTTTTCGTGCTAGCACAATTTACCTGTTTTGTTCAGCTTAGATTTCAGATTTAGCAGTTTGTAAAAAAATTGTACCAGTTATTCAATGTATAACTCTCTGTACATTGAACGAAGCTATTCTGCTAAGCTTATAAATATTTCTCATATATTCCTAGCCTTGATTTGTTTTATTTCTAACCGCGAGCTGAAATTTCTATGCAATTGCACTTTAGTCCCAAAAGTATTTGGTTAATTACCTTTGTACCCGATAAGATTTTTGAGTCCTTTCAATTCGAACCCCAAACTTATTATAATTTCAATTCGAAAAAGTTGGTCGTTACAGGTACCCTTGACCTCCTATACAATGCAATGATTTGGTGGAGCAGGAAACATGCCGACATCGAACGAGGCGCTTGTCATATTGATACTTGGGATAAGTTCAAGAAAGAACTCAAGCGCCTTTTATCCCGACAACATAGTGTAGGAAGCTCGGAAGAAGTTGTGAGAATTGAGGCACCGAGGCACCATTTCCGAGTATGTAAAGGAGTTCACACTTCTTATGCTTCCCCAAATTGTCTGAGGCGGATCTCTTGTTCCATTTTATTGATGGATACTAAATTCGGTCGATGAAGCTATTACAGTTGTCGAGGCCCTTACTGAGTTCCAACCACAGAAACAAGGAGACTCATCCAAGAAAGAGAAGTGGAACTCCGAAAAGGGTGGGGGAGAGAAGCAGCACAACAACAATGGGGACAATCATAACAAACGAAGGCCGCAGTATTCCAAGCATGGGGACAATGGAGTTACCCACAAAAATTATGAGGAGAAGAAGGCCACCTTCGTACCGAAAGGAGGATTCTTCGTGTGCAAGGGGCCACACGCAATGAGCAATTGTCCCAATCTTGGCTCACTATCAGCCATAGTGTAGAGACAAGAGGCCGAAGCCTGCAACAATGTGGAGGGAAGTAAGATCGGTTCTCTCCAAATTATTAATGCTCTTGAGGCCAAACCGATTCCCACACCATCAAGAAAGGGGCTGATGTTTGTGGAGGCAATCATTAATGGGAATCCCACTAAGGCGTTGGTGGGCACCTGAGCAACCCACAACTTTGTGACTGAGGAGGAGGCCAAGAGGGTTGGCGTGCGATGGACAAGAGGGCAAAAGGTGCTCAAGACCATCAATGCCAATGCACAACCACTCGCCGGAGTATCCCTAGGCATAGAGCTTCGCCTAGGCACTTGGAAGGGCCAAGTGGATTTTTCTGTGGCACAATGGATGAATTCAAAGTCGACCTAGACATGGAATTTTTAGGAGAGGTAACCACTATCCCCATGCCTTCTTTTAGTTTTGTTTGTATTTTGGAGAAGGGATCTCCGTGTATGGTGCCCACAATCGAGTCACCCGATGGGAAACGTGAGGTCAAGCACTTGTCGCCAATGCAAATCACCAAGGGGTGAAGAAGGACGAACCGACATATTTGGCAACATTGAAAGACGAAGTGCAGGGTGATAAAGAGGAGGATGTGCCACCCCTCATCAAAGAAGTCCTTGAGGAGAACAAGGGAGTTATGCCCGCCAAACTTACCAACAATCTTCCACCAAGGAAAGAGGTGGACCACAAGATCGAGTTGGAGCCAGGTGCCAAACCACCTGCCATGGCACCTTACCGAATGGCACCACCGGAGTTGGAGGAACTCTGCAAGCAACTTACGGAGCTGCTAGACACGGGGAAGATCCGGCCATCAAAAGAACCTTACGGTGCACCGGTGCTCTTTCAGAAGAAACAAGACGGGTCCTTGAGGATGTGTGTGGACCACCGGGCATTAAACAAGAAAACCATCAAGAACCGCTATCCCGTTCCTCTGATCGTAGATTTGTTCGATAGACTTGGTGCTGCCAAAGTATATACCAAGATGGATTTGCAAAAGGCCTACTACCAAGTTACAATTGCCGAAGGAGACGAGCCGAAGACGACATGCATTACCCGGTATGGATATATGAGTGGTTAATCATGCACTTTGGACTAACCAACGCTCCCGCTACCTTTTGCACATTGATGAACAAAATTTTCCAACCATACTTGGACCGGTTCGTGGTGGTCTACCGGGATGACATTGTGATTTATAGCAACTCCATGAAGGAGCATGCCGTCCATCTACATACCATCTTTAAATTATTGAGGGACAACGAGCTGTATGTGAAGAAGTCTAAATGATCGTTTGCCAAGGAAGAGGTTCCCTTTCTTGGTCATATTATCGATCATGGGAAGCTTCACATGGACGAGTCCAAGGTGAAGGCAATAATGGAATGGGAGGCAACAAAAAAGGTAACCAAACTACAATCTTTCCTTGGATTGGTTATGGGATTGGTCCGAGCAATGTGAGGAGGCCTTCAAGGACTTGAAGGTAGCGGTAAGTCAAGAGCCGGTCCTAGCCTTGACCGATTTCACCAAGGCCTTTGAGCTTCACACGGATGCATCGGAATTTGCTATTGTAGGAGTTTTAATGCAAGAGGGGACATCCGATCGCATTTGAGAGCCGCAAGCTAAATGACACGAGAAACGGTAAACGGTGCAAGAGAAAGAGATGACTGCTTTTTTTCATTACCTACGCTTTTGGAGACATTACTTGCTCGGGTCACACTTTACCATCAAGATGGACAGTGTGGAAACAAGTTATTTCCAAACTCAGAAGATTTTCACCCAAGTAAGCCCAATGGCAAGACTTCTTAGCGGAGTTCGACTACACATTAGAGTACAATCCCGGAAAGGCCAATGTTGTAGCTGACGCATTGAGTCGGAAGGCAGAGCTTTCAGCCTTGAGCCCAGCCAAAGGGGAGATAAAGGGATGCATCAAGGCCCGGAAAGGCCAATGTTGTAGCTGACGCATTGAGTCGGAAGGCAGAGCTTTCAGCCTTGAGCCCAGCCAAAGGGGAGATAAAGGGATGCATCAAGGAGGGCTTGGATCATGGTTAGGGAGTCGGTGAATCTCTACACACAGGGCAAGACTAAGCAATTTTGCGTAGAGGACGGCTTACACTACACCAAGGGACGTCACTTGTTTGTTCCCAAGTGTGACAATTTGAGATGGGACATTATTCGGGAGTGCAACGACACCTGATGGGCGGGACATCCTGGACAAATAAGTACCTTGACACTACTTGAATCCTCGTACGTCTGGACACAAATGCGGGATAGTGTAGAATTTTATGTGAAAACTTGTCTTGTGTGCCAACAAGACAAGGTGGAGAATAAGTAACCCGCGGGACTACTTGAGCCACTACCAATTCCGGACCTACCATGGGACTCCATTACCATGGACTTCATCCATGCTTTTCCAAAATCGGAGGGTTATCGATCCATAATTGTGGTAGTGGACCGATTCTCAAAGTACGGGACATTCATAGCTTGCACTAAGGATTGAACGACAGAGGAGACTGCTCGAGCATTCTTAAAAATGTGGTAAAGTATTGGGGATTACCCCAAATCATTGGGAGTGATTGAGACCCCCATTTTATGGGATGCTTGTGGACGGAGTTGTTCAAACTCCTAGGATCGTAGTTGTGTTTCTCGACAAGCTTCCACCCAGAAACCGATGGGCAAACGGAACGGCTGAATGCCTTGCTCGAATGTTACCTGCGGCACTTTGTTAGTGCCAACCAGCAGGATTGGGCAAGCTCTTGGATGCGGCACAATTTTCTTACAACCAGCAGTGGAGCGAGGCTAGGGACAAAGTCCGTTCGAGTTAGCAACGGGACAACAACCTTTGGCTCCACATAATTTGGCAATGGGACTCGATGATGGTAGGAGCCCAGGTGCGACCAAGATGACCAAGTCATGGGAGGAGCAAGCGGACTTAGCACGATCCTGCTTGGAGAAGGCTCGCAAGAGGATGAAAAGTGGGCCGATGAGTAAAGGCATCCAAAGGAATACCGCATTGGGGACCAACTTCTTGTGAAGCTACTTTCTCAACAATTCAAAACATTACGAAGCTCGCACAATGTCTTGCTACGAAGGTATGAAGGACCCTTTCCCATTATCGCTAAGTTAGGCTAGGTGTCTTACCGAATTGACCTACCTAGCACCTTGAAGATCCATCCGGTCTTTCAAGTATGTTAAAACTATGTCATGAGGATGTGGAGGACCCAAGCCGGGGGAAATCACATCGAGCACCACCTGTGGTGACCAAGTCTTATGACAAAGAAGTGGATGAGGTGCTCACAAGAAGAAATCAACAAAGACGAGGCATGCCAACCCGTACTCAATGTTTAATTCGATGGAATGGGCTACCCGAGTCCGAAGCAACATCGGAGTTTGAAGAAGACTTGTGGCAGTTATGAAACTTGCTTAATGAGTACAAGTCAACGAGGGCGTCGCCGAATTAGACGGGGGAGGATGTCACAACCCGCCATTTTTGGGCTAAGTCTTGTAGAGTTTGAAGTCTGAAGGTTATTTTTGATCCAACAATAGTAGCCCTCTTTGTAGCCCAAGTTCCTTGGGCCCAACTTGTAAATAGCCTTCTATATTCTTCTCTCTTTGTAAAGATATGTAGAATCTTCTACATAAGCCTTGTAAATACTTAGAAGAGTAGGAGGTTGTAGAGAATTCTAGAAGACAGCCTACGCCATTAGATCAAGTTGATCTCAACCATCCATTAAGGAGGTGGATCACTATAAATAGGTGTAGCGACTTCATTTGTCGGCATCCAAGAAAGTATTCAAGCAAGAAATCTTTAGCATTACAAACACTTAAATTTCAACACTTTGTGCTTTTCTTCCTAGCCAACACTTTTAGCACACAGAAGCATTTTTTGAGAGAGGCTGACTTAGCTACCACAAGGGATGGAAAGGAGCTAAAGCCAGGGAACAAATCCATGACACGTGTGTATAGAAGTACGACGAGAGTGGAACAAGGGAAGAAAGAAAAGAAAAGAGAGAAGAACACAATTTCAGAGAGAGAGAGCATAAATAGAAGTGTTCGACTCCTTACATTCTTGGTGAAGAAGACGACAGCTCAGATAGCACATACCGAGTGTGTGTGATTTAATACTAGAGAGAGTGAGCTTACACTATAAAGCTCTCACACAAACCCTCACTCACAATTACTAATGTTGAGTGAAACAGATAAGCTGACTGGGTTGTACGAAGGTAACTGCAACGTAGAATTTCTTGTGTGCTTCCAGTATATAGGTCAAGATAAATGATAGTGATGAGGTTCTTGTCCGATAGGCGAAGTTAGTCTGTTGGGACTCTGTTCCGATATGGTAAGCTTAGCTAAGATGTTCGGAATTCTCCAAGTTGGTTTCGTACTGGTGCTGGATAGCTAAGGATGAGTTTATGAGAAGATAGGCAGAGCTGATTCAGTTGGAACATCGTTATAACCTGATAAGCTTAGCTGATCTGTTCGAAAATTCTCCAAGATGTTGTCTGCACTCGTGCTGGATAGCTTTGGATGAGGTACTGAACTGATGGGCAAAGCTGGCGTAGTTGGAACTCGTTCTGAACGGATAAGCTTAGCCAATCTGTCTAAATTTCTCTGACCTGGTTTTATGATCCTAAGCTGTTACATATTTTTCTAAGCTGGTTTTAATCTTCTAAGCTGCTATTTGTTTCTCTGAGCTGGTTTTATGCTCCTAAGTTGCTACCTTACTCTCTAAGCTGGTTTCACATACCTAAGCTATCATCTTCTTCTCCGAGCTATTTTCTGCGCTCTTAAGCTGTTCTCCTTACCCAGAGCTGTTTTAACCCTGTGAGCTGTTTTCCCTTCGGAGCCATTTTTCATGAGTTTCCAGAGATGTGTTCCGACGTACACCCATCAATATTTTCAAAATAGAGTTTTCTTTTATAGTGCGAACCGCTTGCGTGCGATCTGTAGTTCAAATATTTGAATGTAATGGGACGAGGAGATGAAGGAGCTAGGCAGAAGTTTCCCCGCCATTTTTACAGTTTTAAAGGAAGTAATTTCAAAGTTTTTCATATTTTGTGGCAAAGAGAACAGACAGTCAGCTTAGGAAGGGGAGGGTGCTGGTTGACGAATCAGTGTGCCCCTTCAAACAGGAAGGACTAGGATTATGGGTTGATGCCTGTATACCTCCCTTCACACAGTACAATACGGGATTAAATTCCTAGAGGCCAGATATCAGATGAGCTTGATCAAGTGACCCGAGTTCTCCTACGCCACATCCCAATAGTAAAGTTATGGTTTATTTTTACAGTTTTTTTTAAAATGTTCAATGCTTACTTCCTTTAAGTTTAAGCTTACAATTAGTTTTGTGTGAGCTTCGTTATGACCAGATTTACCTGCTGAGCCCCTAGGTCACTAGCTTTCATGGTTGCAGGTGAGGATGTTGTTTGAGAGTTGGGGGCAGCGTGAGCTGGAGCAGACGAGGATGTGTGTTTATCAATGGCCTGCATTTTCGTAATGTTTTATGATGTATCATTTCTAGTTTCCGCGTTAAAAACAGAGTTGTATCAGATTTTTGCACTTCGCTTTATGTTCTAATCCGATTTTGAGTTGTCTATGTTAAGAAATTTCAGGATAGCCTTCGTATATCAGTTGATATTCTTCTGAACTATTTACACACACTCCGTGATGGTAAACCCTTTGAGCTGATCTAGCCCGCGTGTCGCTACATTTGAGCTGACCCAGCTCGCGTGCGTTTCACTCACGCTGACCAGCTTAGATTCTTGCTGGACCAATATAGTATCAGCAAGGTTTCAGTTTTAATTCACATAATCACCCCAATCGTATGTATTCTTTCAATAAAATTTTGAAATCCGAGAAAGGCGTAAGCTCCCCATAGTGCTTTAGACAGAATTTTCACAGAATCGATGGAATAGGGTGCTACAACATGGTATTAGAGAATGGTCCTTGAGATAAAAACTTACCTCCACTCTGAGATGGTTCTCGCCAGCCGCTCCATTCAGTTTGTGAGTTTATTTTAATATTATGAGTAATGTATAATTTTCCTTCTTGTTGGTCACGTGGTGGATTTGGGTAAGTTACAGATCATGTTAGGACGAGGTAGGTGTAGAAGAAGCCAGATGTCAGGAAACAACCAGCAGGGTGATAGCAGCCGTGTTCTAGCTGGAATGGCTCTATTGTTAGAATGCCTTCTAGAGCAATCGAGCCCAGGCAGTGGGCAATCTTACAATAGGATTCCTAGACTGAAGGACACACAAGAACGATTCAGGCGTCAACGACCCCAAGAATTTACAGGAATGACCGATCCGATGGTAGCTGAGAGTTGGATCAAGTCACTGGAAGTAATCTTTGAGTATTTACAACCGTCAGAGCTGGACAGGCCCAGATGTGCCGTGTTTATGGTTAGAGGAGACGCCATGATCTAGTGGGAAGGGGTGAAGCTGACTGTGCACTTGGATACTCTCATTTGGGAGGAGTTCAAGAGGGTATTTTATGACCAGTATTTTACAGCTAATGTGCGAGCTGGTTTGAAGAGAGAGTTCCTGACCTTGAAGCAAGAGAGTATGTCTGTGCGGGATTACATCCGCAAATTCAAAAGGGGATGCTACTTCGTTCCCTTGATTGGACAGCACGAAGGAGAAACTTCGCCATTTCATTGATGGCCTGAGACCCACACTCAAACACGACGTTAGGATGACAGGGCCTAGAGACTACCGTAATGCAGTTGACAATGCTCTCCGAGCGGAGCAAGACTGGAAGGAAATAGAAGAAGAACGTCATTAGAGGCTTCAAGACTTTCAGCTTAGGGATCGAGGTCACCTAAGCGCCAAATGACTAAGCAGCAGCAGAGGCCCTAGGGGCAACGGCCCCGGCCCCAACAGCCGAAACCACTTAATGCAGTACCCAGAATTGACAACAGGCCAGTCTACCCAAAGTGCAACAGGAACCATGCTGGTGAGTGCAAAGCTGGTCACAAGGTGTGCTAAAAATGTGGTGCCACCGATCATTTTACCAAGAACTGTACCCAAACCAGACAACCCATAGCCAGTCGAGCCTACGTGATGACGACAGAGCAGGCGAAACCTGACACTACTGTGGTTACAGGTAATATTATCGTTTCTGGAAAATCTACTACTGCTTTGTTGGATTCGGGAGAAACCCACTCATTCGTATCAGAATCTTTCGCTAAGAAGTTGTATGAACAACGAGAACTATTAACAGTAGGATACTGTGTAACTGTACCTTCGAGGGAAGAGTTATTAACCCATAGGATATTCCTCAACTTAGAACTTAGGCTACAAGGGCATATAGTGTCCGCAGACTTGATTGTGTTACCTATGACCGAGTTTGACCTGATATTGGGTATGTATTGGTTAAATAAATATGGAGTAACAATATATTTTAAGCGAAGGATGGTAGAGGTTAAACCACCCCGAGGGAGTCAATTCTCGTTTGAAGCAGCGTAGAGTAGGAAAACCCCTCGACTAATCTCAGACTTGAAGGCCCAGAGCTGCTTAAAGAAGGGTTGCTCAGGGTTCCTAGCTATTATATCCTCGGTTATGGAAGTAGTAAGGCCTAAGTTGCCGTATGTAGCAGTGGTGAACAAATTTCCCGATGTATTCCCAGATGATATCACTGGACTACCACCAGATCGGGAGATTGAATTCTCAATTGAGCTGGTACCTAGTGCTACCCCGTTTTCAAGCCTCCGTACAGGCTAACACCTTCAGAAATGAAAGAATTGAAAGAGCAAGTCCAAGATCTACTGGATAAAGGCTTCCTCAGACCAAGCACTTCACCATGGGGAGCCCTGTGCTGTTCATGAAGAAGAAAGACGGCTGTATGAGGTTGTGTATAGATTACAGAGAATTGACAAACTGACAGTAAAGAACAAGTATCCCCTCCCTAGGATTGATGTCAGGCCTCGTGCTCAATCAGAGTAAAACCATATAAAACACAATAACGGAAGAATTAAAATAGTGGCTAAAATTTTCGCTTTTCGCCTGACTTAGAAAACATAATTTAAAATACAATGTTATTAAAAATATTGGTTTTACCACGCTCAAAAACCAACTACAACTCAGCTAACATACAAACATAGAGTGACTCCCAATCAACAAACAAATGAGTCTCTCGCTCAACATAGATACAATACAATATAACGAAAATATCATATGCATCTACTACATATAACTGGGACACTCTATCCAACTCCCTGGGCATTACCAGCTGGATCAACTCCACGATCAACGAAGAAACCATGGTAACCTGAAAACACACACAGGCAAACAAGACAACCAGCCCCAGAGGGACAAGGGGTCAAACCCCAGTACGGAGAGCAACTGAAAAACAACAGTTAAATAGCAATAGATAAAATGCGAATGCTATGCATGAGAAAAAGGCTACAACCGAAGGCAGGGAGCCAAAGGATCTCAAAGAACTGCTCAACAACAGATATCCAATCAACTGGAAGATAGTGGCCACGAGGGGTGTGAGCATATGGGAGCTATCCACTCGTTTCAACACACGGTACCAGATTCAGAACACATCATTCAACCTGTTGTTGCCCAACTCATGAGATGTGGGAGCTACCCACTCTGCTCATAGTGGCTAACAGATCCCAGTAGGGAGATGAGGGTGATGGGAGTTACCCGCTCAGCCTCCAACAAGCAACCTGGTACACACAGATCAATACAACAAGGTAAGGCTAGTAAGATCTGAGCTCAACATGAATAATGCGTGTATGCAGGGTAACAGTTTGCAATAAATGACACCACAGAGGCAAGCAATGACAGCACAGAAGCATACACAGCAGCACACATAATATCCATGCCAAATCCTATGCTATAAGACAAGCTCACATCCGTACCTTAGTTCTGAGCTACAATTACCACAAAAGCAGTCCCGAGCAACCAGATCTGAAACCTGCTAAACCAAACAACAATGCTAACTCAGGGACGCAAAGCTCATAGCTACGAACTGGGAGTTACAACCTCGACCAGCTCTGTCCTACCATTTTAGATCAACAAACAGCTCTAAACAAAGCACAAGCTAGGAACTAACACTTACCCAACAAGCTACCTGAACGGCAGAAGCAAATCTGCTCAAATGCTAACAGACTACACAAAGCAGCTTCCTTCGAGATCTTCTTCCAGCTCTCCAAAGTCTTCAAAAGAGGTATGAGAAGAATCGCCTTAACAAGAGGAGTCCAGCGCTACCACTCTTGCATCCATCGGAGCTGTCTACCACCGGCAATCGGAGGAAATAGGCTTCGGTGAACAGTAGCTAGGGTATCGCGACAGGGTAAGGTAACGAGAATATTTCTAAGTGTCAGGACACAATGTCATGAGACCAGTCAAAGTCCTATATAAATATAACTTAAGTTCCCCAAATCTGATGAACAGTAGCCACCGACAAAACTTGCTCAAAGCTGTTCCCAACTCAGATCTGAGTAACACTCCAGATCTGGATCTTACGCTACCACAGCGCGCTATCACCAAACGAAGTCGCAACACAAGTCAATTAACTAATACATGTGTCTCTCAAAACGGCGTCGAACTGAAATCCACTGTTCCTACTGGACACATCATCCTGCTAACACCAAATCTGCTATCGCTAAACGGCATCACATCGCCACTCAGATCGAAAAGACCAGATCTCACACAAGCGTTGAACAGTCAAAGATGAACTCCCTGGACCGCTCCAGTCTACCCCAAACCACGAACCGGGACTACGAACTGAACCTGCCCATGTAACACTACAACATGCTAATCCACATCTGGTTTCTTCCAAAACGATGTCGCTTCGCTACCCGCTAACAAAATTCATTAGCGAGCCCAGAATAACGCGCGACTACCAGATTTCACCACCAAATCTGAATGCGATCATCCAGCGCTGACCAACACTCAAATATGATCATTTTCCCGCAGAAGTTCTCTAACAATCCAGAGCTGTTTGAAGGATTATACTGACCCGATTACCTCACCAAGAATACCAGCTCAAAGCTGGCTCATCCCAGATTTGTTCACGCCAAATCTGGTCTATGCTAACCCGATTAATTAACTCAATTAATCCAATAATATTTTGGGTCTCACAATTGAGGACCTGTTCGATCAACTCCAAGGTGCAACAATGTTTTTGAAGATTGATCTACGATATGGGTTCCATCAGCTTAGAATTAAGGAAGACACCGTCAGAACGTGCTACGGGCACTACGAATTCCTAGTCATGCCATTTGGATTGACAAACGCGCCATTAGATTTCACGTATCTGATGAACAGAGTACTTCAACCATTCCTGGACCAGTTTGTAATAGTATTCATAGACGATATCCTTGTCTACTCCAATAATATAGAAGAGCACTCACATCAGCTCAGGACGGTATTACAGATCTTGCGGGACAAGCAGCTCTTTGAAAAGTTTAGCAAGTGCGATTTCTGGTTGGAGAAGGTTGCTTTCCTTGGCCATGTGATTTCCAAGGACGGGCTAGAAGTGGACCCAAAAAAAGTAGAAGCCATTCAAGACTGGCCCGTGCCCAAGAGTGTAACTGAGATTCGTAGCTTCCTAGGTCTCGCGGGCTACTAATTAAAGGCTTTTTGAAGATAGCAGTTCCATTGACGGTCTTAACCAAGAAGAATGTAAAGTATGTTTGGACCCCAGAGTGTCAGATTAGTTTTGAAAAGGTGAAACAATCTTTGGTGGAGGCCCCTGTTTTAGCAATGGCTTTTGGAAAAGGGAATGATGTTCTATACACCGATGCGTCTAAGCTGGGACTGGGTGCGGTGTTTGTGAGGATTGAGAATTTAGATTAGTGATTAATTGATTTGATTTGGGATTAATCACGTGTTTTTAGAGGATAATGCGAAAGAAATCTGGTTTCCTGCTGATTCGGAAGTTGTATTAATTTCGGGAATTCAGTCGCAGCGAAATTTGGTGACGTCAACGTTGGTCAACAGCACTGTAGCTACCTGCTGGTGTTGGCATCGGTAGGGTGACGTGGGCGTGACGCGTTGCATCTGCTGGTTTTAGTTCGTTTCGAAGGGTTGCTGCTGGCCGATATTGCTTTTGGCGCGAGAATGATTGAGGAAGCGACACGTGTTGGTCAACGTTTTTGAGTGTTGACTAGGGGATTCAGCAGTTGTGTTAGATAGGAGTGACCAGCTGCTGATAGTAACGCTTGCGTGTGCCTTGCGTCATAGTGAGAAACCAGCAGTAGGAGTTTCCCACATGCAACTGCTGGTGTTGCATGCGTCGTCGTTTTGTGAAGCGTCTATTTCGCACGTAGTAACCAGCTGCGAGAGTTTTCCTTATTCACCTACTGGTTTTGTAAGTGCATCGACTGAATTTGTTTGTGTAGGCGCGACGACGTCGTTTGATTAAGTTAAACGCTGCGTTTTGGATGTTGCAGCTGGAGTGTGCCTTGCGTCATAGTGAGAAACCAGCAGTAGGAGTTTCCCACATGCAACTGCTGGTGTTGCATGCGTCGTCGTTTTGTGAAGCGTCTATTTCGCACGTAGTAACCAGCTGCGAGAGTTTTCCTTATTCACCTACTGGTTTTGTAAGTGCATCGACTGAATTTGTTTGTGTAGGCGCGACGACGTCGTTTGATTAAGTTAAACGCTGCGTTTTGGATGTTGCAGCTGGAACCAGTCGTTGGTTGTTTTGAAGAGATCTGCTGCCTGCTGATTTAACGCTGCGGCGTCGTTTTGTTTAGTTGGAGCGGTGTCGTTTCGAGATTGTAGTTTCGCATACAGCATTTGGTTGCTTCTGCTGGTTTTTAACGAAGGGAAAGGAAGGTATCTGCTGGTCGATACCTGCTGGTCTTGTCGACTAATTTGATGATCAGCAGATGTTGGATTTGGGAGATTATAAATGGCAGTGTCGTTCGACACTTAGGATTATTTTGAACCAGCCATTCCTTATCTCCTCTTTTCCAAACCCTCGATTATCTACTGTTCACCGTCACTTTCAATCGCCATTTCCCGTCAATTCCAGCCTCTGTTTTTGACGTTCTTGGTGGCGCTGGACTCCTTGAGACTTGCTCTTCCCATTGACACTAGTTTGGAAGCTAGGAGCAACGAGTTGAGAAATCCCGAAGGCCCTGCACGTACGTGATTTGCTGTTGCAGTGAGCAGATTTGATCTTCGGTTTCCTTGAGCTTTTGGGTGAGCATTTCTCGTAGATTTGAGTTTTGTTCTGGTAGTTGATGCCTAAGTAGAAGTGTAGAACTTGCGTATAGCTTCTGGCCATAGGATTAGCGTGTGGTTATAGCAGAGTTGAGCTAAGATTTTGAGTACCTGTAACAGATTTCAGCATTCCAGGAAGTCCCTGCTGCGTGAATTGAACCAGGAGAAATCTGGTTGCTTGGCCGTGTGCTGCCGTGACTTTGTTGAGAAATCTGTTAGGTAAATTGAAGAAGAAAGGTACGAATTGAGCAGCACTTACAGCTTGAGCGTGAGCATGACTGAATCGATGTTGTGGAATGTGTGGTGTTGCTGTTATGTGTTTACGTGGAACAGCTGTTGAATTGATTGAACTCGATATTCTGTTTTCACGTATTATGATTTGTATGTATTGAGCATTGATATTGGTTGTCATACATTCATACATATTGGGCCTTGACAGATTTGATTGATGACCCGAGCCACGTTGGAGCTGGCCAACAGATGTGTTGTGCACCAGTCCAACGCTATCATCGGAGCGGTGTCTACCGGATACGAGTGTACCG
>KV018490.1:50810-70678 GCA_001598015.1 Dorcoceras hygrometricum
GGTCAACGGCACTGTAGCTACCTGCTGGTGTTGGCATTGGTAGGGTGACGTAGGCGTGACGCGTTGCATCTGCTGGTTTTAGTTCGTTTCGAAGGGTTGCTGCTGGCCGATATTGCTTTTGGCGCGAGAATGATTGAGGGAGCGACACGTGTTGGTCAACGTTTTTTGAGTGTTGACTAGGGGATTCAGCAGTTGTGTTAGATAGGAGTGACCAGCTGCTGATAGTAACGCTTGCGTGTGCCTTGCGTCATAGTGAGAAACCAGCAGTAGGAGTTTCCCACATGAAACTGCTGGTGTTGCATGCGTCGTCGTTTTGTGAAGCGTCTATTTCGCACGTAGTAACTAGCTGCAAGAGTTTTCCTTATGTACCTGCTGGTTTTGTAAGTGCATCGACTGGATTTGTTTGTGTAGGCGCGGCGACGTCGTTTGATTAAGTTAAACGCTGCGTTTTGGATGTTGCAGCTGGAACCAGTCGTTGGTTGTTTTGAAGAGATCTGCTGCCTGCTGATTTAACGCTGCGGCGTCGTTTTGTTTAGTTGGAGCGGTGTCGTTTCGAGATTTTAGTTTCGCATACAGCATTTGGTTGCTTTTGCTGGTTTTTAACGAAGGGAAAGGAAGGTATCTGCTGGTCGATACCTGCTGGTCTTTTCGACTAATTTGATGATCAGCAGACGTTGGATTTGGGAGATTATAAATGGAAGTGTCGTTCGACACTTAGGATTCTAAGACCGTTTCTCTAGCTATGCTAATGAAGACGTCGACCGTTAGAGTTTGAGGTTGGCGATCGTGTGTTTCTCAAGATTTCTCCTTTCAAGAGCGTGATGAGATTCAGATTTAAAGGCAAATTGGCTCCCAGATTCGTTGGTCCCTTTGAGATTATCGAGCGGATTGGACAATTGGCTTATAGACTGAGGCTGCCCGAGGAGTTAGCCGTGATGTATGACGTGTTTCATGTGTCAATGTTGAGAAAATATGAGCCGGATCCGTCCCATGTTTTGAGAACTGACGAGGTTGAGCTGGATTCTGCCTTGAGTTATGTCGAATATCCGATGCAGATCTTGGATAGGAAGGAGAAACAGCTTAGGAACAAAATAATTCCGTTGGTGATGGTCCAATGGAGCAAGCATGGCCGAGAAGAAGCGACCTGGGAGGTTGAGAAAAAGATGCGGCAGGATTGGCCTCATCTATTTGAGCACTGATCGTGCAACATTTCCAGGTAAAATTCTGGTTTTAGCTTTGAAATTGAGTAGCTGCTGGTGTTGAATTGCATGATTTATTGTTTTTCTTCCCTGAGTTTGCCTTTGATTTCGAGGACGAAATCTCTTAAGGTGGGGAGAATGTGAGGATTGAGAATTTAGATTAGTGATTAATTGATTTGATTTGGGATTAATCACGTGTTTTTAGAGGATAATGCGAAAGAAATCTGGTTTCCTGCTGATTCGGAAGTTGTATTAATTTCGGGAATTCAGTCGCAGCGAAATTTGGTGAAGTCAACGCTGGTCAACGGCACTGTAGCTACCTGCTGGTGTTGGCATCGGTAGGGTGACGTGGGCGTGACGCATTGCATCTGCTGGTTTTAGTTCGTTTCGAAGGGTTGCTGCTGGCCGATATTGCTTTTGGCGCGAGAATGATTGAGGAAGCGACACGTGTTGGTCAACGTTTTTGAGTGTTGACTAGGGGATTCAGCAGTTGTGTTAGATAGGAGTGACCAGCTGCTGATAGTAACGCTTGCGTGTGCCTTGCGTCATAGTGAGAAACCAGCAGTAGGAGTTTCCCACATGAAACTGCTGGTGTTGCATGCGTCGTCGTTTTGTGAAGCGTCTATTTCGCACGTAGTAACTAGCTGCAAGAGTTTTCCTTATGTACCTGCTGGTTTTGTAAGTGCATCGACTGGATTTGTTTGGATGACTGTCTTGTGATTTGCGTGAATCTGGAAATTGAATTTAATTGAATTGATTGAATTATGTTCCTGTTTCACGTATTATGAGCTGTATGCATTGAGCATTGATATTGATTGGCATACATGCATACATATTGGGCTTTGACAGATTTGATTGACGACCCGAGCCACGTTGGAGCTGGCCAACAGATGTGTTGTGCACCAGTCCAACGCTATCATCCGAGCTGTGATGGGCTGACGGGCCCGATGATCACGGCCCGATGATTTCTCGGTTGATTGGCCGTGGTATAGAGGCGACCTGATATTTTTTGCCGGTTGATACACTGGCCTAGTTGACTGATTTCCTTGGCAGCCCTCATGCATTCATAGCATTGATTTATAGCATGTTGCATGATTATCTGCTTTGATAGCTCTTCGTATTGAGGCTTGACCTCGTACTTGTTTCCTGCTTTTGTTTTTGTTTGGGTCTGTGTTACCCATTTGCAGGAACTTCAGGTAACCAAGCTGGACAGGGTGGAAGTTCAGCTGGTCGATCCCCGCGTCCCTGAGTCCCAGTCTATATATGATATGTATTGAACCGGGGGATGCCCCGTGTTATCATGTATTGGGGATCTATATTTGATTGATATTATGTTGTTACCTGTTGTGTTTGAGTTTGAGTCAACTCATATTTTAATTTTCGATATTTTGAATGTATGATTTGAAGTTCAGGCCCATTGTATTTCGAAAAATTTTTAAGCCCTGATTTTAAGCTTCCGTGTTTATGCGATTATTATGTGTTAATTGTTAGTAATTAGCACGGGGCCTGACAGTGTTAATGCAGGATCACAAGGTGATTGCCTATGCTTCCAAGTAGTTGAAGATACATGAGAAGAATTATCCGACTCAAGATCTGGAGCTTGCAGTAGTAGTATTCGAGTTGAAGATTTGGAGACATTACCTGTATGGAGAGAAATGTGAGATCTTTATAGATCACAAGAGCCTTAAGTATTTTTCTTCACGAGGAAGAAGCTGAACATGAGACAGCGTAGGTGGCTAGAGCTAGTGAAGGACTACGATTGCACAATCAGTTACCATCCGGGTAAAGCTAACGTAGTAGCATACGCTTTGAGCCGAAGGTCAGTAGGCTTAGCCCAAGTGTCAGTTCAGGGATCTTTGACAGTGGAGATTGAGAATTTTGAGTTAGAGCTTATCACCAGGGATTGCACAGCAAAGCTGGCTGTTCTCACTATCCAGCCAACGTTGAAAGACCAGATCAGAGAGGGCCAGGAGACAGCTACTAAAATGGAAACAACAGGATGAGGTGAAGGGTGCAAATCTTTACACAACAGAAGAAGGTATAGTGCCAGGCCCGGTGCACCAATCAGATATTAACCACGCAATAATCAATACGGAAGCACTTAAAAGTGGCTAAATTTTTCGCTTAGGCCTGACTAAGAAAACATAATTTTAAAAAAAAACATTGATACTCAAAACATTGGTTTTACAACAACCCAAAAGCTGAACAGTAAAAGGCTGGACTTTTCTAACTTAAAATAATAAGTTTTGGGGGTTCGAATTGAAAGAATCTAATGGTTCATATGCGAATTAAAATAAACAACATACAAATTTCAGGACTGAATTGCGAGAAAATAGGACTTTGTATTTATAGGATTGAAATAACCCAAAACAGATCAGATCATATGACTGTGCGAAAATTCATACAACGTTCAAAGGTACAATTCTATTCAGATTACAATGAAACAATGAATCGGTAATCTGTTATGTTTCGAAAGATTATTACTATATTTCTGTACAACAAAAACAGAAGAGACTGAAATTTGAACGGAAACTGATGTCCACGATAAACACCCCCGATCCGTTCCAGCTCACACCATCCAGCTCCCTACTGCTCATCACCTGCACTCAATAAAACTAGTGAACCTAGAGGCTCAACAAGTAAATCTGGAATAACAATTACAGGCAATGCACGCATATGAATATCTTTATCTGTACTAAAACTCAAATCTGAACAAAACGTATACCGAATACGATAGTTTGAAAATCTGTAAACTAAGGAAGCTTAAACAATATAAACTGTTAATCTGGAGAATCTGAAAGTTTAACTGCACATGATTGTAAACATTTACTTCTTTTAAAAAGGAAAGACCTTAAACATTTCTCAGAGTCGTGATTAAAATCACCCTGTGCTCTGTTATTCTCTTTTAATCGAAATATGGCTTAGACACCTATACAGTGGTCACGGTCGTTTGATCAAACTATCATCTGATATCAGGTCTGGGGAATAAATCCCATCTATGTTGTGAAAGGGATTATAGTTTGCTAACCATAATCCTGTCCCTTTCAGTTTTAAGGGGTACACCGGTTCGTCAGCCAGCGTCCTCACCCTTCCTATGGAGACCATCTGTTGCCTATGCCATCTTTCTTAAACATTTCAGTAAAACTTTATTTTCTTTCTGAAACTTGCTTTTCTTTCGTTCCCTGATCTGAAACAGATCTCTGTCAAGTATGGTTCGCTGTTTTAAAACCCCTTTTTGATGTTCAGAACCTAATGGAAATTCATGGAATTTCAATCGCATAAGAAAACTGAAATCAGCTTTGAGTATGAATAACACGGCAAGCATACAAACTTTCTGTAGAAAATAAGATCTGGACTGTTTGGTCAACTCAGATTTGAAAAAGTCAACATGACTTAAATGAACAGTTCAGATTTTGATGGTCAAACGAAGTCAACTCAGATTGGAATACTATATCAGATCTCAACATAAAACAGTTCTGAAAGGAAGAACAAAGCGCGAACACGACATCAGTTCTGGGAAAGAAACAGTTCATGAACTATAAACAGTTCCAAGATAAGAATCAAAATTTCGAACTTAGCTTGAATTATCGAAACTTAGAAGGTTTCCTTAATCCAAAGAAATCGGAAATATCTAAGAAAACTCCAGAAACAAGAATGACGAAGCTACTTGTAAGATACTGACAGGAATCACGCAAGCTTCTCGCGAGCTACTTTGAAGAAAATCCCAGAAAAACTCAGGAAGAATCAAGAACGAACATCTTTAAACATTTTCGGACAACTTTTGTGAATCAAAACTCAGCAAACTCATACTTTCTTTTTAAAACAACACAACTTATTTCTGTGTTTCGAAGAACATTAAAACTCAGTTCTAAAACCTTTAAAACTCATACAAACATGCAACAGAAACAATATATGTTTTCAAGAGTGTAGCAAGAAACAAAGTTTACTTGCCTTAATCTGCGACAACTATTACAGCGAGTTTATCTGGCTTGAATCAACACAATCCGATCACTTCCTGTGAAAGTTTTGAAAGCTTTTGTTCGGTTTTCTTGCAGAGAGCACCGCTTGTGTAATATTTGTGAATGAAATATGTATGCAGTGTTTCAATAGCTTTTATATGAAATCTGAAATCGAATAATAGAATGCGTTTTCTTTCAAAAGTGCTAAAAATATTTAAAAGTGCTACTCTATTTTAAAAGCAACTAAAATATGAAACCCGAACCATTTTTTATTTGTAAGGGGAAATAATTCGGCTAGTATGAACCGACTGGACAGATCTTGCAACGTTGCCTCAAATCTGAAAATCAACCACATGAAAGTTGATTTATGATATTATTTCCAATAGATCTCTGAACTCTTAAAACTTTATAATTGTGGATTTAAATGTTTTTGGGCGTTACAATCCTACCCTACTTAAAGAAATTTCGTTCTCGAAATTTACTTAAACAAATCTGGATAGCTACTTCGCATATCAGATTCGGCTTCCCAGGTTGCTTCCCTTTCTGAGTGATTTTCCCACTGAACCTTAATAATAGGGATAATTCTATTTCTTAACTTACGATTCTCTCTCGAAAGAATCTTCACTGGAGCTTCTTCGTAGGTCAAATCTGGTGCAAGCTGGATAGGTTCATATCTTAATACATGCGAAGAATTTGGAATGTATTTCCTGAGAGCTGATATATGGAATACATTGTGAACTGCTGACAACTGTGGGGGTAAATCTATTCGATAATCTAAAGTCTCGATTCTTTCTAGAATTTCAAATGGTCCATTAAATCTGGGACTCAGCTTGCGTTTACGTTCAAATCTCATTACACCCTTCATAGGTGCTACTTTCAGAAATACATGATCTCCTACTTCAAAATTCAACTCTTGGAGATGGCTATCAGCATAGTTCTTTTGTCTAATCTTTGCCGTTTTCATTCGATCACGTATTCTTTTAATAGCTTCTGAAGTCTGTTCTATAATATCAGGTCCTATATCTGATCTTTCACCTACATCATCCCAATGTATCGGTTATCTGCATTTTATGCCATACAGTGCTTCCTAAGGAGCCATTGCTATTGAAGCCTGGTAACTATTGTTGTACGTGAACTCAACTAAGGTCAATTTAGAATCCCAGCTTTCGGCAAAGTCTAGATTACACGCTCGAAGAAAATCTTCTAGTGTTTGAATCACTCTTTCTGATTGTCCATCAGTTTGTGGATGGAAAGCTGTGCTGAAGGTTAAGTTAGTTCCCATGGCTTTATGTAAGCTCTTCCAAAACATAGAAGTAAATCTAGGATCTCGATCTGACACTATAGAACTTGGAATACCATGGAGTTTCACTAGTTCTTTCACATACAGCTCAGAATACTTATTTAAATCATACGCCATCTTTACTGGTAAGAAGTGAGCTGACTTGGTTAATCTATCAATAATAACCCAAATAGAATTAAATCCATGGAGTGTCTTTGGTAAACCTACTATAAAATCCATCGTTATATTATCCCATTTCCATACTGGTATGGGGAGTGGTTTTAACATCCCAGCTGGTCTCTGATGCTCTGCTTTTACTTGTTGTCATGTTAAACACTCAGAAACAAAATTGGAAACATCTCGCTTCATTCCCGGCCACCAAAATAATTGTTGTAAATCTTTATACATCTTCGTTCCTCATGGGTGAATTGAATACGGAGTGTTATGGGCTTCATTCATAATCTCATTGTGCAAGTTATCAACTCGCGGTACCCACAATCTGTCCTGGTATTTCACAATTCCTTCTACTGTAGTATAAATATTTCCACCTCTTTCTTCATCTTGCTGCTTCCATTTAAGCAGTTGTTCATCCCTCATCTGACTATCTCTAATCCGATCTTTCAATGTAGATTGAATTGTAAGAACAGCTAGTCTAGCAGCACAAATTTTTGTAACTACTTCCAACTCAAATCTGTCGATTTCTATCGCTAATGGTGTTTGAACTGAAAGCTGAGCTAATCCCACCGTTCTTCTGCTTAGTGCATCTGCTACTACGTTAGCTCTACCAGGGTGATAGCTAATTACACAATCGTAATCCTTAACTAATTCGAGCCATATTCTCTGCCTCCTGTTAAGATCTTTCTGGGTAAAGAAATATTTAAGGCTTTTGTGGTCTGTGAAAATTTCGCATTTTCCCCCATAAAGATAGTGTCTCCAAATATTTAATGCGAAAACCACTGCTGATAATTCAAAGTCATTTGTTGGATAATCCTTTTTGTGAATCTTCAACTGCCTAGAAGCATAAGAAATTGCTTTCTTATCTTGCATCAAAACAGCACCTAATCCTATCTTCGATGCATCTGTATAAATCGTGAAATTCCCTTTTCCTGATGGTAACGTTAAAATAGGGGCTTCTATCCATGCCTGCTTTAACCTCTCAAAGCTGGATTGGCATCGGGGAGACCAATCATACTTAACATTCTTCTTGGTTAATGACGTTAATGGAATAGCTATCTTAGAAAATCCCTCTATAAATCGTCGATAATATCCTGCAAGACCTAAGAAACTTCGAACCTCTGCTACGCTCTTAACAGGCTATTCTCGAACAACTTTTAATTTGGAGGGATCTACTTCTACTTCATTTTTAGAAATAATATGACCAAGAAACACAATATTTTCAATCCAAAATTCACATTTACTAAAATCGTGAAATTCCCTTTTCCTGATGGTAACGTTAAAATAGGGGCTTCTATCCATGCCTGCTTTAACCTCTCAAAGCTGGATTGGCATCGGGGAGACCAATCATACTTAACATTCTTCTTGGTTAATGACGTTAATGGAATAGCTATCTTAGAAAATCCCTCTATAAATCGTCGATAATATCCTGCAAGACCTAAGAAACTTCGAACCTCTGCTACGCTCTTAACAGGCTATTCTCGAACAACTTTTAATTTGGAGGGATCTACTTCTACTTCATTTTTAGAAATAATATGACCAAGAAACACAATATTTTCAATCCAAAATTCACATTTACTAAACTTAGCAAGCAATTGCCTAGTCCTCAAAATCTGAAGTATCACTCTGAGCCTGTCAGCGTGTTCTTCTCTGCTCTTAGAGTAAATAAGAATATCGTCTATAAATACAATCACGAATCTATCCAGAAAAGGTTGGAATACTCTATTCATTAAATCCATGAATACAGAAGGCGCATTAGTTAACCCAAATGGCATCACTAAGAATTCGTATTGGCCATATCGTGTTATAAAAGCTGTCTTATACACGTCTGCATCTTTTACTCTAAGCTGGTGGTAACCAGATCTGAGATCGATCTTCGAATATACAGCAGCTCCTCGGAGTTGGTCAAATAAATCATCTATCATAGGAAGAAGATATTTATTCTTAACAGTTAACTTGTTCAACTCCCTGTAATATATACACAAACGCATACTCCCGTCCTTCTTCTTAACAAATAAAACTGGAGCTCCCCACAAGTGAAGTACTGGGTCGGATGAAACCTTTATCCAATAAATCTTGGATCTGATCTTTCAATTCTTTCATCTCTTTAGGAGCAAATATGTAGGGCGACTTAGAAATTGGAGCAGCTTCGGGTACTAAATCAATAGTAAATTCTAACTCTCGATCTGGAGGTAAACCGGATATGTCTTCTGGAAATACGTAAGGAAATTCATTCACTACTTCGACGTCTTCCAACTTAATCTTCTTATCTTCCACTACTGATATAGCACTAACTAGAAATCCTTGATATCCCTTCTTCAAATATTTCTGGGCCTTCAAAGCTGATATCAGCTTTGGAGTTCTATCGAGTCTGCCAGCTTGGAACAAGAATGAGCTCTTGCTGGGTGGTCTAACCTTAACAGTTCTTTGCTTAAAACTATAATTGTTCCATACTTAGTCAACCAATCCATTCCCAATATTAAATTGAACTCTATCATTGGTATTACTATCAAATCTGCATAAACAGTATCCCTTGCAGTTCAAGTTCTATGTTGCAAAAAATATTATTGGTAATTAAACTATCTCCCGAGGGAATATTAACGCAATATCCTATCTCTAACACTTCTGGTTGGAATGGCAAATTCTTAGCAACATTTACTGATATGAAAGAATGTGTTGCACCAGAATCTAACAAAGCTAAAGTAGGCATACTGGTGACAAAAATTGTACCTGTAACAACTGTCGAATCTGGTGGAGCCTATTCTGAGGTCATCACATAAGCTCTACTGGTGATGAGCTGTTTGCCTTGAGGGCAATTCTTAGCTATGTGACCTGGCTTGCCACACTTAAAGCACCCTTCCTGGCCAAAATGGTACTGACCCGAATGATTCCTCTTACAGGTTAGACACACTGGTCTGTTCCCAGCTTTCGGAACAACGGTGATAGGTTGAGCTACTATGGGTCCTTTTCCTTGAGACCCTTGCTGATTAGTATTTGGCTTCTTGAACTGCCTACGGTCCTTATTCTGGAAGGCTTGATGTTTCAATTGTCGATCTTCCTCAATCACCTTCCAATATTGCTCAACACGTAGAGGTTTATCCAGTGCTCTATAGTCAGTTGGTTCCGCAAGCCTAACATCATGTTTTATCATCGGCTTCAACCCATTTATAAAATGTCGAAGCTTCACTTCTGCATTTGTCCCTATCAGAGGAACAAAGTAGCATCCTCTCTCAAACTTGCGGATATAATCCCGCATTGGCATGCCTTCTTGTTTCAGGGTTAAGAACTCATTCTGTAGTTCTTCCCTCACATCCACTGTGAATTACTGATCATAAAACACCCTCTTGAACTCTTCCCAGGTGAGCATTGCCAAATCTACAGTCAATTTGGCCCTTCCCACCAGATCATTGCATCTCCTCTCAGCACATAAATCGCACAACGAGATCTCTCCTGGTCAGTCAGGTGTAAATAATCAAGTAAAACTTCTAACGATTTGATCCAGCTTTCTGATATCAGCGGATCAGTTGAACCAGAGAATTCTTGAGGTCGTTGTCTTCTAAACCTATCCTGTGGATCTTCACGGCCAACTATTCTTCCTACTGGTTGACCATTTCCTGAACTGGTCTGATCAACCAACCGTTCTAGTAATTGAGCCATGCTGGTTAGGACGGGGTTATTTCTATCAGTTTCACCCTCTCCTTCTATGGTACCTCTTCTTCTACCTCTTACTGCCATTATCTGTATGGGTAACCCAAAACCACCACAATACTAAGAGATTACTATATGTTAGAACATGAAATAAAACTCACAAGATGATAGAAGCGGCTGGCGAGAACTGTCTCAGACTGGAAGAAGTGTTTATCTCAAGGACCATGCTCTGATACCAATTGTAAAAGGCTAGAATTTTCTAACTTAAATTAATAAGTTTTGGGGTTCGAATTGAAAGAATCTAATGGTTCATATGCGAATTAAAATAAAAAACATACAAATTTATGGACTGAATCGCGAAAGAATAGGACTTCGTATTTATATAATTGATATAACCCAAAACAGATCTGATCATATGCGGAAATTCATACAACGTTCAAAGGTACAATTCTATTCAGATTACAACAAAACAATAAATCGGTAATATGTTATGTTTCGAAAGCTTATTACTATATTTCTGTACAACAAAAACAGAAGAGACTGAAATCTGAACGGAACTGATGTCCACGATAAACACCCTCGATCTGTTCCAGCTCACACCATATAGCTCCCTACTGCTCATCACCTGCACTCAGGAAAACTAGTGAGCCTAGAGGCTCAACAAGTAAATCTGGAATAACAATTACAGGCAATGCAAGCATATCAATATCTTTATCTGTACTAAAACTCAAATCTGAACAAAACGTATACCGAATACGATAGTTTGAAAATCTGTAAATTGAGGAAGTTGAACAATATAACCTGTTAATCTGGAGAATCTGAAAGCTTAACTGCACATGATTGTAAACATTTACTTCTTTTAAAAACGAAAGACCTTAAACATTTCTCAGAGTCGTGATTAAACCCCGTGCTCTGTTCTTTTCTTTTAATCAAAATATGGCTTAGACACGTGTACAGTGGTCACGGTCGTTTGATCAAACTATAATCTGATATCAGGTCTGAGGAATAAATCCCATCTATGCTGTGAAATGGATTATAGTTTTCTAACCATAATCCTGTCCCTTTTAGTTTGAAGGGGCACACTGGTTCGTCAGCCAGCATCCTCACCCTTCCTATGGAGACCGTATGTTGCCTATGCCGTCTTTCTTTGTTTCTGTAAAATTTCTTTTATTTTCTGAAACTAGATTTTCTTCCGTTCCCTGATCTGAAACAGATCTCTGTCAAGTATGGTTCGCTGTTTTAAAACCCCATTTTGATGTTCAGAAACTATTGGAAATTCATGGGATTTCAATCGCAGAAGAAAACTGAAATCAGCTTTGAGTATGAATAATACGCAAGCATACCAACTTTCTGCAGAAAATAAGATCTGGACTGTTTGGTCAACTCAGATTTGGAAAAGTCAACATGTTAAATGAACAGTTCAGATTTCGATGGTCAAACGAAGTCAACTCAGATTTGGAATACTATATCAGATCTCATCATAAAATAGTTCTGAAAGGAAGAACAAAGCGCGAACACGACATCAGTTCTGCAAAAGAAACAGTTCACGAACTATAAACAGTTCCAATAAAAGAATCAGATTTCGAACCAAGCTTGAATTATCGAAACTTAGAAGGTTTCCTTAATCCAAAGAAATCGGAAATATCTAAGAAAACTCCAGAAACAAGAATGACGAAGCTACTTGTAAGATACTGACAGGAATCACGCAAGCTTCTCGCGAACTACTTTGAAGAAAATCCCAGAAAAACTCAGGAAGAATCAAGAACGAACATCTTTAAACATTTTCTAACAAATTTTCTGAATCAAAACTCAGCAAACTCATAATTTCTTTGTAAAACAACACAAATTCTTTATGTGTTTCGAAGAACATTAAAACTCAGTTCTATAACCTTTAAAACTCATACAAACATGCAACAGAAACAATATATGTTTTCAAGAGTGTAGCAAGAAACAAAGTTTACTTGCCTTAATCTGCGACAACTATTACAGCGAGTTTATCTGGCTTGAATCAACACAATCCGATCACTTCCTGTGAAAGTTTTGAAAGCTTTTGTTCGGTTTTCTTGCAGAGAGCACCGCTTGTGTAATATTTGTGAATGAAATATGTATGCAGTGTTTCAATAGCTTTTATATGAAATCTGAAATCGAATAATAGAATGCGTTTTCTTTCAAAAGTGCTAAAAATATTTAAAAGTGCTACTCTATTTTAAAAGCAACTAAATATGAAACCCGAACCATTTTTTATTTGTAAGGGGAAATAATTCGGCTAGTATGAACCGACTGGACAGATCTTGCAACGTTGCCTCAAATCTGAAAATCAACCACATGAAAGTTGATTTACGATATTATTTCCAATAGATCTCTCAACTCTTAAAACTTTATAATTGTGGATTTAAATGTTTCTGGGCGTTACATGAACACTAAAAGTTGCATAATACAAATACAAGCATCGAGTGTCTCCCAAACAACAAAACTATCAAATCAGCAATAGAACATCACATCCTTACGGGACATTCTCCTGTGACGACTCTATTACATAATCATACAATATACATAACTGGGACACACTATCCACCTACTGGGGCACCACCAGCTGAGTCATCTCCATGACCAGCTGAGAAACCATGGTAACCTGAACACACTTAAACAGACAAAACAACCATCCCCAGAGGGACATGGGGTCAAACCCCAGTACGGAGAGCAATACAAATAGAAAATAGATGGCAACAGATATAAATTCACATGCTATGCATGAGACAACAGGAGGCAAGGCTACAAACGAATCAGGAAGCCAACGGAGCTCAAGGACCAGCTCAACAGCTCTAAACAGATCGAACAACGGATAGTGGCCACGATGTGCGTGAGAGCATGGTAGCTATCCACTCGTCTCAACACACTGTACCAGAGCATAAACAGATCACTCAACCTGTTGTTGCCAACGCTCATGAGAGCGTGGTAGCTATCCACTCGTCTCATAGCGGCTAACAGATAACCCAGCAGGGAGATTAGGAGCACGGTACTGCCACTCGTCCTCAACAATAGCTCCTGATACATACGGGTTAGCACAACAAAAAAGAAAGGCTAACAGATATTAGCTCAATCAGGAAAATGCGTGTATGCCAATGAAACAACTTACAATAATCAGCACAGAGATCAGCAGTAAGCAACAACGATACAACATCACACAATACACACAATCCCTTCAAGCATACACCTATATCCATGCCAAATCCCAAAGCTGTAAACAAGCTCAAATCCGTACCTTCAGTTTCTGAGCTATAATTACTACAACAAAAGTCCCGAGCAAACTCAAATCTGCCACCTGAGCAGAAGAACCAAATCTGCCAGACTACGAACAACAACACATTGTAGCTTCTTTGCGTACTTCTTCCAGCTTAGCCCAAGCATTCGAAAATGGTAGCAATGTAAGCGTCTCAACAAGGGGAACTCAACGCTACCAATATTGCTCCAATCGGAGTCTTCTATCACCGACAATCGGAGAAGATATGGCTTGGTGAACAGTAACTAGGGTATCACGACAGAGTAACTCACGGGAAAATATTCTAAGTGTCGGGGAAAGATATCATGTACAAATGGTCAAAGTCCTCTGTTAAAAACAACTTAAGTCTCCCCAAATCTGATGAACAATACCCACCGACAACACAGGGCTTCACAACTGTCAGCAACTCAGATCTGAGTACCACTCCAAATCTGGACCATACACCAAAACAGATTTGGACTCCTCCAAACGACGTCGCACATGAACATTCTCATAGCGACCAGCTCGCATCAGACTTGGTTTCTCAAAACGGCGTCGCACTAAAATCCAGTTCCCGAACGAACCAACTCTCACACATCCAGATCTCACATCTTAGCTGATTCCTCTAAACGACATCGTACCACAATCCAGATAATTCATACACATGTCTCGCTAAACCGCGTCGCATCTCTCCAAACCAGAACACTCAAATCTCACGCATGAAGACCAGTCAAATTTGAAAGCCAAGAACCGTACCGGTCCACACCAAAACCACAAACCGAGCCGGTTTGCACAATACTAGTAACTTGTGCACCTCAAACCTGGTTTCTCCCAAACGACGTCGCTTTGCTATCTGCACAGAGGATTCAACTAGCGTGTCCAGAATGACTTGCGACAACTAGATTTGACCTCTATCCTTGATTACCATCAACCCAGCGCTAAAGCCGAAGTCACCAACCAGCACTTCTCAACTCCCAAATATGATTACTAACTCGTAGAAGTCTCCAACCGCCCAGAGCTGCTTCCGATACATTTACGTAGAGACCCGTATACGTTCACCAAGTATACCAGCTCAAAGCTGGCCCATCCCAAATCTGCTCATGCCAGATCTGGTCTATACTAAACCCGATTAATTAACTTAATCATTCCACAAATCTTTCGGGTCTCACATATAGTGCGCTACCAAGGTAGAATGTGGATACCACGGGTAGATACCCTGAGAGCTGATATCATGCAGGAAGCTCATGCCACTCCATACTCATTTCACCTAGGAAGTACCAAGATGTATAAGGACTTGCAGACATTTTATTGGTGGCCAGGTATGAAGGGGGATATATTCAGATTTGTGGCAGAGTGCCCAACTTGCAACAAGTTAAAGCAGAGCATCAACGACCAGCTGGGATTCTGAAACCTCTTTCGATACCAGAGTGGAAGTGGGAAAACATAGCGATGGACTTTGTAGTAGGTGTGCCCAGAATTATTCACGGTTTCAACTCAATTTGGGTCATAGTTGATAGGTTAACTAAGTCAGCCCATTTTCTACCAGTAAAGACCACTTATGACCTGAAAAGATATGCTGAACTGTATGTTGAAGAGATGGTGAGGCTACATGGGATTCCAGTTTCCATTGTCTTATATAGGGACCCGAGGTTCACATCTGTGTTCTGGAAAATCTTACATCGAGCCATGGGGACCAACCTGACCTTCATCACAGTGTTCCACCCCAAACTAATGGCCAAACCAAAAAACGTTGGAAGATCTGCTCCGTGCATGCGCCATGGATTTTGCTGAGAGCTGGGATTCAAAGTTTTCTTTGGTAGAATTTGCATACAAAAACAGTTATCAAGCTTTGATTAAGATGGCCCCTTTTGAAGCACTGTATGGCTGAAAGTACAGGTCACATATTCACTGTGATGATGCAGGTGAGAGAGCTGATCTAGGTCCAGATATAGTTGAACAGACAGCTAAAGCCATCATGAAAGTGCGTGATTGGATGAGGACATCTCAGAGTAGACAAAAGAGCTACGCTGATGATCGACGTCGTGAGCTGAACTTCAAAGTAGGGGACCACGTTTTTCTCAAGATATCACCCATGAAAGGGGTGATGAGGTTTGGAAGGAAGGGCAAGCTGAGCCCCAGATTCGTCGGCCCTTTTGAAATTTTGGAAAAAGTGGGAACGTTAGCTTACCGGTCAGCCATACCTCCTCAGATTTCAGCAGTTCACAACGTATTTCACGTCTCAGCTCTACAAAAGTACGTCCCAAGCCCCACACAAGTTTTAATCTATTAACCGATCCAGCTTGTGCCTGATCTATGCTATGAGGAAAGCCAGTAAAGATTCTGCTTAAGGAAGACAGAAGGCTGAGGAACTGACGTATCCTTATGGTTAATGTTGGGAAATCGTTCTGAACGGGAAGCAACCTGGGAGTCCAAAGCTGACATGAGTAGTCGTTACCCCGAGCTATTTAGGAAAGATAAATTTCGATGAGGAAATTTCATTTAACGGGGGCAGGGTAGTAACGCCCGAGAAATCCGTAAATCCAAGAGACGTTTATTTTATTACAGAAGGGTTAAACTACTTTTTTATTCATGAGCTTAGCTTTTCAGCTTTCACCTGAGCTGGTTCCTTCGGCTTTTATCTGGCTGTTCGTGGGCAGTCCGGTTCGGCGGAAGTCAACCCAAGCTCAGTTCTCAGTTTTAAAATAAAAAAATATTTCTTTTACAAAATGATTATAGTGGCACGCTTACAGATTAGGCAACTTAAATGCTGTTAGCACGCCTAAAAAGCACTGTAATGATTTCTGTTGGCGTGATCGGGACTGGGCGACGCTTGCCATGCCCAGCTGCTATTTTAGCCAGACTGCAAGAGTGTTGCCCATACCGCAAACCAACTAAAATACTTTCCTCGGAGATAGCAGACAATCGTGCTTGTGGAAGAATTTGTAGCCGGAGCTGCTTCCTGCAACCCGCCGACCAACAAAGGAAAGTAAAATCTGTTTCTTGCTGCTTCTGTGAAAGCATAGTATTGTTCCTTCATTCTCTGTGCTTTCTGTTGCTTTTGTTTCAGAGTTTGAGCATAGTTTTAAAGTTTCTAGATGATATTATTGTCAGGCCTCGTGCTCTAAACAGAGTAAAATCATACAAACACATGCGGAAGCTATCAAAAAGCGGGTAAAATTTTCGCTTTTGGCCTGACGGTTTAAAACAATATAATTTAAAATAACATGATACTTAAAATAGAAACCCAGTTTACGAAAATCACAACAACAATAACAGTATAGCATACAACAACCATAACATGTATCAGACTCCAACTACTGGATACAATAACGAAGCACAGGGCATCCCCTGGCTAACTGATACATATATATATATATGCTATACGCAACTGGGACACGCTAACCACCTCCTGGGGCACACCAGCTGGGTTATAACCACGACCAGCTGTAAAACCTGGGTTCCCTGAAAACAACACAAACAAGGAAACAAACCAAGCCCGAGAGGGACATGGGGTCAAACCCCAGTACGGAGAGCAACATATATAGCTAAAAGAATGCATAAGATAAAATGCAGATGCTATGCATGGGACACCGAATATCAACAGAAGGCTCGACCAACAAGGGAGCTAAGGAACTAAAGCACAGCTCCAAGAATCTGCAACAACAGTGGCCACGAGGTGTGTTCACAGTGTGGTAATGAGCCACTCGTCGTGACACTACACCCGAATACCAGATGCATCAAACAACTCAACCTGCCGTTGCCTCGCCCATGAACTGTGGTAGTTAACCACTCGGTGCATGGTGGCTAACGATCCCAGCAGAGAGATGAGAGTGCGGTATTGCCGCTCGCCCTCGCATCCTGATAAGAATAACCAACAACAATACAAGATACGAAACAAGGGCTGCAACCGAAATAAGAATGCAATATGGGAAATGCGTGTATGCATAAACATAGCAACTAAAATCAACAACAATCATATATACACATAGCAACATCCATATCAATGCACAAGCAGCCATCTAGCATTCAATCTCACGCCAATTCCCAGCTACTTCAAGCTCAGATCCGTACCTTATACTTTTGTGCAACAATTACTAAAAAACAGGCCCGAGAGATCTGGATAGCAACCTGCTAAATACACAACACACACTCAAAAGCTGCACAAAAACTCACGGCCAATTACAGAAGCTCACGGCTGGGAGCCACGCTCAACCAACGCAATTACTACCAAAACAACTTACTGGAAGCTTAAACCAAAGCTAGGAACAAGATCTCATCACAAGGGAACGAAGTTCTACCTGCACTACAAAATGCACAATCGGGCAGCAACTTCGCGTTCCTCAACTAGCCAACCACAGCCTCCAAAAGTGGTATGGAATGATAGAGCTTCGCAAGAGGAGTCCAACGCTACTTCGAATGTGCCAAACCACGGCCGGAAACGATGGGAATTGCCGGAGAAAAGCTACGATGAATAGTAACCTAGGGTTCGAAGCGAAGAACACAATCGGGGAAAATATTTCGCTAAGTATGGAATCTGGTGCTCGAAATCGAAGACCAAGTCTTCCTTAAATACATCTCGCAAAAGCTGGTTAAATTATCCACCGACATAACCAGCAGGCACCAACAAACCAGCAGATGCAAAGAACCAACTGCTGAATTCTCAAACAACGCAAATCAAAACGATGTCGCAGCGACTTAACAAAACGACGCCGCACCGCTTACGTCATCAAATCTGCCACCAGCTGGTATCCTAAAATCATCGACTGGTTTCTCTCGCGTGAAAACCTTCCAAAAGCTGGTACCAGTCGCGACATCTAAAACGCAGCGTTGAAACTAATTAAAACGGCGTCGCATAGCCTACATAATGCCTTCTGCCAACAGCTGGTTATCCAGACGCAAGCTACAGTAACCCCCACCAGTCGCAAGCTACAGTGACGTTCACTAACGTTGACGTCTGCTGATCAAAATCAAACAGATATGCTTACGTCACTAGCTCCTAAAAACGGTGTCGTATAGCGCTCAACACAAAAACATGCTATTGTCCCCACGACTGGTTCCTACGTTATCTGCTGGCAGACTTCTCAACAGTAGATATCTGCTCGCTACTTGAAACGGCGTCGCTTCCACTAATCTAAACGACGTCGTTACAAACCAATCCAATCGCTGTAGACAGAAACCAATACAGAGAACAATACGCGCTAACTCAACAGCAAAGCTTACGTCAGCATTTGCTATAACAACGCACAACAACAGAAAACATGACGTCACCATGTCTGCTGACAGATATCTCCCCAAACTTCAAAAAATATGAAAACCTCCAGAATTGTTCTAAGTGAGGAACTTGACCCGAAATTACTACTTAAACATCCAAGTAGAGATCTTAAACCACCAAGAATCTCTAAAAACCGATTAATTCTCACAATTAATCTTAAACACAAATCCAGGTCTCACTTTTCTCCCCCACCTAAAAAGGATTTCGTCCTCGAAATCAAATAACAATTCTGAACATTCAATACAACAGCAGAAACCAAACAACAGCTCGCCTAACACAAGGCCAAGAGTTCAAGATAACTGAGCAAACATTTGACAACAACTAGGGAAGAATTACAACCAAAAGCTACAAACTACTGGAAATTTAGCTCAACAGCTACTCAAATAGATGCGGTCACTCGCGCTGCATCTTTTCTTCCAGCTCCCAAGTAGCTTCTTCCCTACCATGTTTGCTCCACTGCACCATTACTAACGGAATGGTCTTATTCCTCAACTGTTTCTCTTTTATGCCAAGGATCTGCAAGGGATATTCCTGATAGCTCAACGACTGATCTAGCTCCACCTTGTCAGTCCTAAGCACATGAGACGGATCTGGCTCATACATCCTCAACATGGAAACATGAAAGACGTCATGAAGAGAAGAAAACTCTGGCGGCAGCAACATCCGATACGCTAAAGGGCCAATCCTCTCAACAATCTCATACGGTCCAACGTAACGAGGGGCTAACTTTCCCTTGCATCCAAAGCGCATCACACTGCAAAATGGAGAAACTCTGAGAAATACACGATCACCAACCTGAAACTCAAGAGGTCGACGCCTCCTATTCGCATAACTGGCTTGGCGATCTTGGGCATCTTTCATCCGCTGTCTAATAAGATCCACATGATCTTTCATTTGTTGCACAAAGTCAGGGGCAGATAGCTGCTTCTACCCCACTTCTTCCCATGCACTTTCTGCCCTACAAAGCCTCAAAACGGTGCCATACCAATCGTCACTTGGTAGCTGTTATTGTACGAAAACTCAACCAAAGACAACGCGTCTTGCCAGCTACCTCCGAAATCCAACACAACAGCTCGCA
>KV018491.1:1933-48576 GCA_001598015.1 Dorcoceras hygrometricum
TATCTGTGTATTGCTTGCTGAGCATTGGTGTTTATGCTAGCTGTTTCATGTGAATTGCATACACGCATTTGTTCACGCATATTTCAGATCCCTTGCGTATCGTATTTTGCAGCCTTGTATCTTGTATTACTGTTGTTGATTTCTTACCAGGATGTGAGGGCGAGCGGCAATACCGCACTCTCATCTCCCTGCTGGGATGTTAGCCACCATGCGCCGAGTGGTTAACTACCACAGTTCATGGGCGAGGCAACGGCAGGTTGAGTTGTTTGATGCATCTGGTATTCGGGTGTTGTATCACGGCGAGTGGCTCATTACCACACTGTGAACACACCCCGTGGCCACTGTTGTTGCAGATTCTTGGAGTTGTGCTTGAGTTCCTTAGCTCCCTTGTTGGTTGAGCCTTCCGTTGTTATCCGGTGTCTCATGCATAGCATCTGCATTTTATCTTATGCATTCTTTTGCTATATTAGTTGCTCTCCGTACTGGGGTTTGACCCCATGTCCCTCTGGGGCTTGGTTTGTTTCCTTGTTTGTGTTGTTTTCAGGAAATCCAGGTTTTACAGCTGGTCGTGGCTTTAACAAAGCTGGTGGTGCCCCAGGAGGTGGTTAGCGTGTCCCAGTTGCGTATAGCATATATATATATGTATCAGTTAGCCAGGGGGATGCCCTGCGTTTCGTTATTGTATCCCGTAGTTGGAGTCTGATACATGTTGTCGTTGGATGTTGTTATGCTATTGTGGTTGGATTTTAAACTGGGTTCGTATTTTGAGTATTCTTGTATTTTAAATTATATGTTTTAAACCGTCACTCCTAAACGCGAAAATTTTACCCGCTTTTTTATAAGCTTCCGCATGTGTTTGTATGTTTTACTCTGTATAGAGCACGAGGCCTGACAACCACGCCCTAAACTAAAACATATAAACACAGATAAAAGCTGACTGGCAATAAAAAAAACAAATAGATCCCTCAAACTTATAACTTTATATTTATGGGACTATGGTTTTCTAAACCTTATATGCTCTAATCTGAAAATTCAGCTTGGACGAAAACTGAATCACTAAACCGAAGCTGAAGAAGGGTACTGAAAATAGCAATTAAACCCTTCAAAAATTTAGATCTATCATTTTGGATTTATGGATTTCCTGGGCATTACAATATACCCCCCTTAAAGAAATTTCATCCTCAAAATTTGCTTACTTAACAGATCTCCGTCTCGACTTCTTAGTTTGCTTCTCTTTCTGAAATATTTGCTCAATGAATCTTAATCATAGGGATACTCCTATTCCTCAGCCCTCGATTTTATCTAATACGAATCATCTCTGGTTTGTCTTCTTGAGTCAGCTCGGACGCAAGCTGTATCAGCTCGCGGAGATGTCTGTCAGTGTAGCCTCTTTATCAACTCTGTTCGTTTTTTGTCTTGCATCTGAGTAGTTAATCGTCACTTGATTACACTTCCACCGCTCCACTCTGATCCAATATTTTAATATAGTCTGGATGGTAAGAACAGCTAAATTCGCAGCTCACTTCTGTGTAAACACTTCCAGTTCAAAACTCTCAATTCTTTAGCTAATGGTCTTTGAACTGAAAGTTGATCTAATCCTACTGTACTTTTTACTTAACGTATCTGCTACTACGTTAGCTCTACTGGGGTGATAACAATTGATGCAATCGTAGTCTTTCACTCGCTCTAGCCATCTTCTTTGTCTCGTCTTGCACTCTTGTTGGGCGAAGAAATACTTGAGGTAGTACCTCAAATTATTTACTACGAAGGTCACTGCTCCTTGTTCTAGATCATATGTAAGGTAGCTCTTCTCGTAAATCTTCAGATGTCTAGAAGCATAGGCCAAGGACCATGCTCTGATACCAATTGTAACGACCCACTTTTTCAAATTGAATAATAAGTTGGGGTTCGTTTTGAATGATACTCAAAATTTTCACTTGGTCGAAAGACAACTAACCAAATAATTCTGGACTAACTGTGATATTTTAGAAATTTCAGATTTCGAACTTAGCAACAGCTCAGAACTATGTGGAATTCAAACAAACAATTACAAAATGATTGCTCTCGGGTTGCAGTGACTTCATATGAAATATCTTATATAAGTTTTGTATGAGTTGAAAGGAAAATTCAGAGCACGACTGGAAAGAAAAGAACTCAAGGCTTTTAGGACATGCGAAAACTGGATTAAACCTTGCAAAATAATTCATTCAGTTTACAGAGAACTGTATATGACATAACTGATACAAATTCGGTATGAACTAAATTAACTCAAACTGAACTGAACAAAAGCTATGAAATCTGGCTAGCTTGAGAACGCAGTTTCCACGATCTGGTCCAGCTCGCACCAACCAGCAACCTCTAAACCTGATCACCTGCACTTAGAAAAACTAGTGAGCCTAGAGGCTCAACGAAAATATCGAGATATAACGAAGGCAGGCAATACATGCATAACAATATCTTTTACTGTAACTGAAAGCTCATAAACTGATAGAGTTTGAAAGCTGAACAACTCGTAAGTTGAAACTGAATACTGGAAAGTGCAAAACTGGGAAAGCATAAACTAACATGCTCAAAACATTTTAAAAACGTTTAATCTACAAGCTGTAAACTTTAATCTGTAAAGGAAGTAACTTCATCTTTCTCGAATACCCAGTTATATAACAACCCATACTATTCCTCTTTTCTATAGAGAAGTGTGAACGAAAACTCTTCTTTAGGTCTTATATTCGCTTGATCAAGCTTAACTAGTTCCAGGTGGAGTGGGACCCAACGACACTTTTCCATTGTCCATACGCCCTAGTCTTTGACTCTGTTGGTAGGGCACTCCAGTCCATGCACCGATTACGATTCTGTTGGCAGAGCACTTCGATTCGTCAATCGGTTACCACAAACCCTCTGTTGACCCTCTGATATTCGTCCTGTTGGCAGAGCACTTCGATTCGTCAATCGGTTACCACAAACCCTCTGTTGACCCTCTGATATTCGTCACAAATCAAAAAATTTTATAAATAAACTTCCTTTAATCTTTCTGTAACTTTCTTTTTCTTTTCTTTTCTGTAAATCTGCTTTTCTTGATCTGAAACATATCATTTTCAAAAATGGTTTGCTAATTTAAAAATATTTGATGTTCGAAAGCTACTGGAAGTTCAGCTCGGAGTACAACAGAACATGAGCATAAATCAGCTCGGAATAAAAATCAGCTCTAGGCTGTTTGGTTAACTCAGATTAGGAAGAGTCAACACAAATTAAACGAGTAGACCATATTAAGATGATCAAACAAGGTCAACTCAACTCAGACCACGAAATCAGATCACAAGCATAAACAGCTCAGAGAAAGAAAACAAATTGCGACTTAAAATCAGCTCTTGGAAAAGAAAAACAGATTGCGACTTAAAATCAGCTCTGGGATAAGAAACAGATCGCGAACATAGCTCAATAGTGACTAACAGCTTAGAAGATTTCATTAGTCTGAAGAAATCGAAAATATCTAAGGAATTTTCCAGAAATAGAGACACGTAAGCTTCTTATAAGCTACTGAAACAACAGCACGTAAGCTTCTTGAAGAACATCCAAGAAAACTCAGGAAGAAACTGGAAAGAACATCATAAACGTTTTCTAACCACTTTTCTAAATCAAAACTTTAGCAAACCGATACTTCTCAAGAAAACATCATAAACTAAACTGTGTTTGAAGAACTTCAAAGAAAACGTTTTTCAAACCTTAAACTCATACAAACATGCAAGCAGAAACAATACACTTTCAAAAGTGCAGCAAGAAACATAGTTTACTTGCTTTAACAACAACGACAATTAGAAGAAATTTATCCGACCTGTGCAGCGAACAAACACAATCGTCCCTTTGAAAAGCTTTTAAAACTTCGGTCGGTTTTCTTTTTACAGAGAGCATTGCTTCTCAAAAGGTTTTCCGCTACTGAAGGTTTCGTGAAAGAAGGTGATAGGTGTTTGTGTAGATATTTATACAAAAATCTAAAAGCCAAATTAAATGAAACACGTTTTGTTAAAGTGCTACTAATAACAGTGCTACCCTGCTTTTAATATAAATAAAATTCAGACCGAACCGATTTGGTTAAAAACTTGAAACGAACCGGGCTTGTCTTGACCGGCCGGACATTTCTCGCAACCACGCCCTAAACTGAAACAGATCAGCACAGATAAAAGTTGATTGGCAATAAAAATTACAAATAGATCCCTCAAACTTATAACTTTATATTTGAGGGATATGGATTTCTGAATGTTACATGCTCTAATCTGAAGATTCGGCTTGGACGAAAACTGAGTCGCTGAACTGAAACTGAAGAAGGGTTCTGAAAATAGCAATTAAACCCTTCAAAAATTTAGATCTATCATTGTGGATTTATGGATTTTCTGGGCATTACATAAGCGCTACCCACATCAGCTCCCAAGAATTTGGTAAAGACGCCAAAAGAATAAGTGCACAATTTCATCATCAAAATTAATTTCCACGATGTTAGTGTTGAACTCATTGATGTGTGCCGCTACTGAAGCACATTCTTCTTTTTAAATTTAATAGTTTTTCATTAGATGTACTTTGTTTTGTACATGTTAAATGGACATAATCTCCTCTGTGGTTTGTGCCTCCGCCATGTTATGGGCCATGTCTTTCGTTAGGGCTATCGAATTAACACCTAAAAGATATCGGTCAAAAAGCTCCCACTGCTCATCCTCAATTTTTTCCGGTTTCTTTCCTGGTAGAGGTTGAGGCAGCTTCTTGCTATACAGATAATCCCTGATCTGTAATTGCCAGAAGGAAAAATCTGTACCATCGAACTTGTTGATTCCGGATCCAGATCCGTCAACTCGAGCTATCCCTTCTCTTGCCTTAATAAAATATCAAAAAATCTTTTCTAATGTGGCAAATCAGTCACAATTGCAACCATAGAGCATACTCAGAATTTTAAGTAAATTTTATACCAAGGGACCCAGACAACATAATGACTCTGATACCAGTTGTTGTGCTATTATACCAAAGCGACGATAAGTATGACAAAATAAAATATCAAAATCGTGGAATAAAATAATCAACAAGAATACAACGCTTTTACGTTAGGCTACGTCCACAGAGCTATCGCTGATATTTTATCGAAGATATTCTACACCAAGTATATACAATATTCAATATCTCACTATCTCAACCCAAATGATAGATAAATAATTTCTCAAACTCACTCAAAAACAATTTACCAAATACTATATATATATATTTATATTTGATTCGGGATATTAGTATTGGAACGTAGTGTAATCTTCCGTGTTAAATTAATTCAACCAATTCCCACCTCCACTAGATGCATGTTCAATACATCAATTGCCGACGTTCATTTAATTTGGCCAACAATTAGGTAGACGAAGCAGATTTTGACATTATGTTTGGATGGATGGAGTTCAAGTTTCGAATCCTGAGTACTTGGATTATGTTGATGAATTCAAATCCAACTTTCATTTAATGTATAACAATGGTGGACTACGATGGATTTGTAATCGAACCTTAGGTGCCATTGTAAATTCACCTTTCTAATCTTTCCCAAATCAAATCATTGAGTCGACGCGCAACCTAAAAAATTTCACATATTGGAACCCAAAGCAGTATGTGTTGAACGAATAAAAAAATTTCAAAATATTAGTAATCTTATCGTGTGTCCAATCTTGAGGTGATAATTTGAGTTTTAGAATAGCATAACGTGTGCTTACCACACTTAGCTCGTGTATCCGAGTTGGAAACTTATTTCTCGGTTGAAGATCGCTTATATATGTTTATGCACATGAGAAAATGTCCTAAATTATTGAAATACTAGCAACCTTGCGCTTAACATCTTAAAAATCTGAATCTAAGCTCCAAAATCTCATTCAAAAAAGATCTGAGTTTCAATTCAAAGGTGTAAATGAACCGAATGTAGCTGAAATGAACACAATTTATAGCTCGCGTTGGATATACTTGAGCTCGATCCAATACTTGACTAATTCAAATTCTTTTTCCTCGAAATCAGCTCAAGCTTTAGTTCGGCTCAGAGGATTGAAATATGTTCCAAAGTAAATCACATTATAGCTTAAAAATAAATAATCAAACTAGAAATGTTTGAAATGTATTTAGCTAATATATAATTATATTAACAAAATATTTAAGCTTAATGGTAGTTCATGACCTATAAAACAAAATTATGCAGCTAGCAGTTCAGTTCAAAGAGATTCAAATATGCCCAAGTTCGAGTAGAATGCATTGATTTCAAATACTAATCAGATGAGGGGACCTAGAAAACTCACAAACCAACTTTCATTTGCATTCGTTATTCAACATCCAAATTGCCTGCATGTCTCTCTACAAGGTGCGCATTTGAATATTGGTCCAGAGGATCAAAGCTTAGACAAATACTATACCCACATCATTCTAAAGCCATTACAAAAACTTTCTTCAATTTTCAGGTAAATTTTTTCAGATAAACAGACTGTTACGATAAAATTTATTAGTTTTGGTGATAACATAAACAAGATAAAGAACTGAACTTCAAGCTATCAGATTTGGAGTAATCGCACTCTATCCGTTCAGATTTGGATTAGGCTTATTCAGATCAGATCAGAGATTATCAGATTTGGGTATTCGTGTTATCTCAGGTATTTGGGCAATCTCAGTTAATCGGGTCAATTATTTCAGTTTCGGGGAAAAGAGTTTTTCAGATCCGGGTATAGTATTTAAGATAGAATACAGAGGTTATTTATTCAGATTTCAGTAACGAAGGTTCAGATTGGAACAGGGTGTTTCAGATATGAATAGAGATAAGAACTGACGTTATGTGTAAAGAAGAGAGAATTAAGATTTGACTATATTTCTATTCTGAAGAAGACAAAAGGGAGATATTTCGTAAAGAAGAGAAATTTCAGATTTGACAGTTTTTCTTTATAGCGAGAAGAGCAGACAGAGTTTCAGACATGAAAGTGATATCTTTTCAGATTAGTTAAAAGGGGAAGAGATCAGATTTCAGATTTCAGATTTCAGGTTTCAGTGTCGAAACAGATTTGAGATTCAGATTCTATCAGATATACATTCAAAAGGATTCAACGAACGAGATTTAATTGTATAAAGTCTGTTAGACAAAGTGGATGAAAGAGACTCAGTTCAGAGCTATTTGGAGAATACTTTGCAGGACGTAGATTTGGTCTATTCGATGTTTACCTATTTTGGGTATTAAAGTCAAATAATCTGACAACTTTAGACAGACCTTTGCATAGCATTAATGGAGCATTTAATGCGTTGATACGATGAAGATATGCAAACAAGATTTGTGTCTACTGGCTCATTTATTGACCGTTGAAGATGAAAGAGTATATATAGCTGAAGATTTCAATGAAGAAGCCCTCGGTCGTTTTTGAATCTCTCTCACTCGCTCTCTCTTTGGTTGCTCTCGACAATTTGAAAAAGCTCTCGGCAATTACAAGTTCTCTCTTACTCTGAGATATTCACATCGCAAAATATTTTGAGTCTCAGCCTTCATTATATCGAAGAACACTTTAGTTCAGCTCTTTCATAGATATAATCTTCGAGATATCTTCTGGTTTACCTTAGTAAACTGCTCTTGTTGTTCAAAGAACCAGAAGATTTACAGAACTCATTTGTTTCGTGTCTATTGTAGAGCCTATAACGAACTTGCTGTGTGAAGCAGTTCGAAAATCTATATTGCTTGTAAACAGCACTATAATCTGCCTTGTATTTGGAGTTGCTAGGAGTTCACGTTAAGTGAGGCTTACGTGATCGGGTGTCTACAGGAGCTGTAAACATCAAATTCTTCTAGTGGAACCTTCTTGAAAAGGAAGAAGGAGAGACGTAGGATTTAAGATCCGAACTTCCAGAAACAAATTCTCGACTCTATATTTTATTTACTTTCATTGTATTATTATTAACTGTTCACTGTTTAAGCGGTTTCTTTCCACACAATATTTGTTAACCGAGAGAACAGATCTGAACTGAGAGCCTCAGATCTGGTAACTCAGATCGTTAAGCGAGGCTTGTAAAAACAGTTTTGAAGGTTTCGAAAATCAAAAATTTATAGAGTTCATTCAAACCCCCCCTTCTGAACTCCTAAACTTATTTTAAACACTTTTCCATTAATCCTATCAATTGGTATCAGAGCCTGAGTCTCTCAGTTATTGAACAGTCTGGTCTATGTGTTTACATATTAAATATGTCTACTTCTCACAACAAAATTCCTATGTTTTCCAAGGAGGTGTATGAAGACTGGAAGATCAGGATGCAAGCACATTTGGCCACGCAAGACGACGACATGTGGTCCGTCATCACAGATGGTCCCATGAAGATTATGAAGGCCAATACATCAATAGCGATATCTGATGGCGCACCTCAGTGGATAGAAAAGAGCAGATTTGAATATACAACTGAGGACAAGAAGAAAGCGAATCTTGACAACGTAGCAAGGGATATCCTATACAAGTCGCTGGACAAGAATATGTTCAGCAAAATCAAGACATGCGCTACGGCCAATGAGATTTGGGAAAAGTTTACACAGATTTGCGAAGGCAGTGATGAGACTAAGGAGAACAAGCTAACTGTTGACAAAAGTACGAGTCCATCAAGATGCGAGAAGGCGAAACAATGGCAGAATTCGATGAGAGATTCAGTGTTGCGGTGATAGAGCTGACAAGTCTAGGGAAAGAGTATAGCAACAGAGAGTTGGCTCTCAAGGTGATGAGAGCACTGCCTAGAGAGTGGGACGTAAAGACAATGGCGATGAGAGAGTCCAAGGATCTGAACAAGCTAGAACTTCATGATCTATTTTCCAACCTGAAAGCATACGAGTTCGAGCTGGAAACCAGATCTGAGGCTGGACCTTCAACCTCTCAACCAACAAAGGCTCTAGCTGCAACGACATCTGAACAGTGCTCACCGAGCAACACTGCAGAGCATATCAGCAATGACAACATGTCCCTCTTCGTTAAGAAGTTTGGGAAATTCATGAGAAGACCTCATAACCCTGTTTTTATTTATAACAATGTTCATAAATCTGATAAAGTTACTATTGATCAAAACTGTTATAATTGTGGCAGATCTGGGCACTTCATAGCAGATTGCAACAGGTCCAAGAAAGAGGACAGATATAAGAGAGATGAGAAGAGGTCCACAGAACGATCCAAAGAAAGATCCACAGAAAGAAGAAGGACCAGATATGATAAGAGGTCCCACAAGAGAGATGATCGTAAAGTGCTTGCTGCTGAAGAGAGTAACAAGAACTGGGCGGATTCAGATTCGGAGACTACTTCAAGCAGCTCTTCTAGCGAAAGCGAGCAAGAAGAGGTTCACTCCTGATGACCAATCAAACAACGGATGATGAGGTATTTGATTTCTCCAATACTGAATTTACACGTGAGTACTAAATGAAATGGTCCATGAGTACCGTAAGTTATCTCAGACATTCGAGGAGATCAAATCTGAAAACGGATGTTTGAAAAATAGCTCAGTTGAATCAAGCACTGCTCAGCTTGAGGATACTGACAATTTACAAACAGAGTTAAGTAAGCTGAAAATCGAGAATGATCTTTTGAGAGCCAAGTCCTGTGAGCTCTCATCTGAGAATGAGCGATTAAGTCGTGATGAGCTCCTGGACTAAGTCTTCTGTTTCCTTGGGAAAGCTGCACGAGACCCAAAAGCCTTTGAATGACAAATCTGGCTTATGTTTCAGTGTTGGTGAAAGCAGCTCTGGGAAACTTGTACTCAGTCAGATCTGGCATATGACAAGTTCAAGAAGATGAAATTTGTCAAAGCCAGTGTGATACACGATGCATGTGAGTCGGTGAAGTACGATGGTCAGATCTCACCAAAGCTGAACCATAAGGGAAAACAAGGTATTGCTTATACCAAGCCTGAGAACTGCAAGCCTAGTTGGCTAAAGAACAGACTTGAGAAAGATAAAGCGAAAGCTGGATCTAAGTCGTCTGTTCCGAACTAGCAAAGGCGTGGTTCGACGAAGGCCAAATCTGTATGGGTAAAGGTTCAGCCCAAGCAAGATCCGAATGGTCAAAGTGCGAAGCCAAAGCTCAACAGATCACGTAATGTTTCTGCACGAACCCTAGTGGATATCCATACTAGGAAAATTATAAAGGTAATTCAAGTATGGGTCCAGAAAGGGGTAATCCGATCTGGAGCCAAGTAAAATTGGGTACCAAAAGTGTATTTTCATAATTGCAGGACAACAGGTACAAAGCTTCAGAAGACTATCATATGGTATCTGGATAGCGGATGCGCGAGGCACATGACGGGAAATCCAAAGCTGCTATCAGATTTGACGCCACACAAAGGACCCAAAATTGTATTTGGCGACAATTCTCACGGTAACATTGTGGAGGTAAGCTTACCCATGGTAATATTTCAATTAATGATATTCTTGTTGTTGAAAATTTGTGCTATAATCTGATTAGTATAAGTCAGCTGTGTGACAATTGTTACACAGTTAACTTTCAAAAGCACATGTTCACAGTTCAGAACCCAGATGGGATGACAGTGTTAGTAGGAAAAAGATCGGGGAATACCTACATTGTCAACTGGTCAGAGCATCTGGGATCTGAACAGATTTGCCTAGCAACTGACTCTTCCAAGAGCTGGCTGTGGCATCAAAGAATGAATCATCTTAGCTTCAAAACACTTGCCATATTGAGTAAGCTTGAATTGGTTTCTGGTATGCCCAAAATAAATTTTCTAAAGACAAGATTTGTGCAGCATGTCAGCTGGGAAAAATATTCGTTCAACCTTTAAAAAGAAAGGCGGTATTTGTTATTCCCGACTCTTAGAGCTTTTACATATGGATCTTTTTGGTTCTATACCCGTAACGAGCTTAGGGGGAACAAATTACCCCCTGGTTGTTGATGATTTTATAAAATTCACATGGGTGTTGTTTTTAAAATATAAGGATCAAATCGCTGACCAGGTGATCAAGCTTTTAAAACGTTTGTAAAATGACAAATCTTGTACTGTCAACCGGATAAGGAGTGATAGAGGTACTGAGTTTTTAAATCATAAGCTATCCTCTTATCTGGAAGGCATTGGAATAAAGCATGAGCTTTCAGCAGCTAGAACTCAGCAGAACGGGTTAGCTGAGAGGAGAAACCGAACTTTAAAAGAAGCTGCTAGAATTATGATTGCATATTCCGATATTTCACAAAATTCTGGGCAGAAGCAGTTAACACAGCCTGCTACGCTCAAAACAGATCGAGGATTAATAATAATCATGGAGTTACCCCATATGAGATCTGGAGTGGCAAGAAGCCTGATATATCTTATTTCAGGGTGTTTGGGTGCAGATGTTTCGTTCACAATAACGGCAAGAAGCACCTAACAACTTTCGATGATAAATCTGATGCAGGTATATTTCTTGGATACTCAGCTGTGAGCAAAGCCTACAGAGTATTTAACAATCGGAGCCTGACTGTTGAAGAATCACCTCACGTGGTATTCGACGAAACCAACTTTCGTTCCAACTCAGCTGCAAGCCTGAATGATTTGTGCACACGTCTGGAATCAGCCAGCTTAGAAGAATCATGTGATGATGTGCCACAACAAAGATATTCAGCTGAGATACAACCAGCACTGGACACACCACATGACAATGCACAAGCAGATCTGACAGGTAACCCAGTAGTCATTGATTTGACTAACGTTGATCGAGTGCAGGAACAGATCTCATCTAGTGTGCCAGCTGCGGGTGGTGTAACAACGACTGCACAAGTGGATACACAAGCTGATAATGCTATACATCAATCAGTATCCAGACCAGCTTCAGATGCCCAAGCTATCAACGAAAGTTATCAATTGGCATCTGATCCAAATCTGGAACAACAATCACATCAATTGGTATCAGGCAATCCAGATGAAGCTATTCAGCCAGACATCCAAGCGGAACAAGGAGCAAATCCAATCGGATTTGACCTTCGGTGGATGAGAAATCATCCACCTAAGCAGATCATAGGTAACATTCACCCTCCTGTTCGCACACGAGGCCAGCTTATGCATGAGTATTTCAATTCAGCATTCATCTCGCATATAGAACCAAAACTGATAGAAGAAGCATTAGCAGACCCAAGCTGGATAGATGTTATGCAATATGAACTTAGCCAACTTAAAAGAAATAATGTATGGCAATTAGTTCCTCTACCTACTAATCATTCAGTGATAGGAACTAAATGGATCTTTAGAAACAAGCTGAATGAGGATGGTGTAGTAATTAGAAACAAGGCTAGACTGGTAGCTCAAGGCTTTAGATAATTAGAAGGAATAGATTTTGATGAGACCTTTGCTCCAGTAGCTAGACTAAAAGTCATTCGCATGTTTCTTGCATATGCTGCATATAAAAACTTCAAAGTCTTTCAAATGGATGCGAAGAGTGTCTTTCTTAATGGCATCTTAACCGAGGAAGTGTATGTTGCACAATCTCCTGGCTTCGTGAATCATACATATCCAGATCACGTATATAAACTGGATAAAGCCCTATATGGGTTGAAGCAAGCACCCAGAGCTTGGTATGACACACTATCTAAGTTTCTTATCGAGCATGATTTGTTATAGTCATTTTCGATAAGACTTTATTTAAATTTGTTAATGATCATGTTTTATTGGTATAGATTTATGTTGATGATATTATCTTTGGGTCAACTAACCACAAACTGTGCCAAAAGTTTTCTAAGTTAATGCAGGATAAGTTCGAGATGAGCATGATGGGAGAGCTGACGTTCTTTCTAGGATTACAAGTTAGACAGCTTGAGAATGGGATCTTCATTAATCAAGCTAGATACACGAAAGAAATGCTGAAGAAGTTTGGCATGGACAATTGTTCAGCAGCTGCGAGCCCGATGAGTGCTTCGATCAAATTGGATAAAGACGAAGCTGGAACTGTAATAGAGGTATCATTGTATCGTGGTATAATTGGCTCTCTGCTTTACCGAACTACTAGCAGACCAGACATCATGTTTGTTATCTGTATGTGTGCTAGATTCCAAGCTGAGCCAAAACAATCGCATTACATTGCAGTGAAACTGATTTTAAACTATTTAAAAGGAACTTCCAATGTGGGTCTTTGGTATCCCAAAGACTCCAGTTTTCAACTAATCGGTTACAGTAATGCAGAGATTACGCAGGATGTAGGATTGATAGGCGTAGCACAAGTGGGACTTGTCAATTTTTGGCAGATCGTTTGATTTCCTGGTTCAGTAAGAAGCAGACTACAGATGCTACATCCACAGCTGAAGCAGAGTATCTAGCAGCTGGAAGCTGCTGTGCTCAGATCTTATGGATTCAACACCAGCTCAAGGATTATGGAATCGATGCTTCTGAAGCTCCTATCTTCTGTGACAATACCAGTTTGATAGCTATCACCCAGAATCCTATATTGCATTCAAGAACAAAGCATATCGACATCAGGCATCATTTCATAAGAGATCATGTGCTCAAGAAATACGTCCGGCTGGAGTATGTGTCGACAGATCAACAAGTTGCTGATATCCCTCTACCATACGCTAAGTTTTCGTATTTTCGAAACATTATTGGTCTCTTAGAATTTTCTTGATCTGTCTTTGCGCTAAAAATTTTACAGGTTGAACAACGTTTGTTTATTTCAGATCTGAGTCTTCTATTCAGGGGGAACGAGGAGTACTTCAGATTTGGTAAACCATTGCGTTGGGAGAACCTCAGCTTTAGGGGGAATAACATATCTGAATTAATAAGTGCTGAGTCAGCTGAATGCGTGAGATCTGAATTTATTCAGATTTCGCGTATATACATTTGATACTTATATGTGACCAAATCTGACAGTACCCAAGCTGATACAATAAACAGTTGTGACGTATTTATCAAATGGCGCTCATTTTTACTTTTTCACCCCTTGTGGTTAAAATTCAAAATGATTTCTAAATCTTTTCAAAATCTGATCGTGCCCTCGGATGATTGACACGTGTATTGTCATCATGTGAAACGTCACATCAACAATGTAAACACGTACCGTTACATATTTCTTTCTCTTATATACGGCTTTTCGATTATTCTAACTCTTACTTTGCGAAAATTACTCTCGTGCTATCTTGCTTTCTAGTGTTTTTATTACAGATCTTTCTGGCGCTTTCCTTCGTTCGAATCAAAATGGCCGCTACTTTGATTAACAATGCTATTCAAATCTACTTCGACTCAGTGTACAGTATGGCAGATGAGGGAATGGTAGAGATGTTCAAAGCCCTAGAGTCATCTGGACTGCGTGGGTTCTTGGAATGTTCCTCTGCCATCTACGAAGCTGCTTTGGTGGAATTCTTTTAGAACGCTTCAGTGAGAGACGACAAAGTTGTCAGTGCCGTTCAGGACAAGTCAGTTGAGATTTCTGAGGAGCTATTTGCTGGAACTTTTGAGTTACCAACAGAGGGGTTGACAGATATGCATGACGTGTCGAAGGATCTGGTGTTTGACGCTAGGAGTGCGTTCTCTACTGATGGTCAACAGCTTAAGACCTCTTGCAAGAAAAGGGAGATGAAGTTTGAGTTTCGGCTATTGACCGACATTTAGGCTAAGACCGTGATGGTCAAAGCTGGTTCTTTTAATGCAGTTACCCATGAGAGATTTCTGATGATGTCTGCTCTCTATGGTGGAGTTAAGGTCAGCTGGGGCAGACTGTTGTTCAACATCTTTAAGGACATGGTGACTTCTGCTTCGAAGCAAGCCCAAGGGTTTGCGGTGCAGATCTGTATTCTTTTGAAGGGAGCACCAGACTTGGAATTGGGTGAATCGAAGGACTTCCCGCCTCTCAAGATTCTTACTGCCAAGACTGTTGTCACGTACGTTTCCAAGAACAAGAACATTACTGTTGAAGAGGTGGTAGATGAGTCGGTGGAGAAAGTTGCCAAGAAGGCTGCAACAAAGAGGAGACCAGCTCCTGCTGTTGTTGAGCCTGCTGCTAAAAAGAAGAGGACAACTGTGGGGAGAGCAGCTCCCACAGAGAAGAATCTGGTGTTGGTTACTGTGGCTCAAGATGTTGAACCCATCTCTGTGATTCCAGATGCAACTCCTAAAGCTCAACGATGTCGCGCACCAAAGAGGAAATTGGTGTTGCAAGAAGTTTCTGATGATGAAATTATTGATAATATTATTCATCAGGTGATTGCGGAGACAGCTCAGATTGAGACTGGGGAACCAGATTTGGAGGAACCAGTGGTGATGGAGACTACTGAGATTGAGACGGTTGGGACGGGGAGCAGGATAGATGTTTCATCTATCACTAATTATGATGAAGAAAAACCTCTGGTTGAGACGGAGGAGAAAGAGAAAGAGAAGGAGAAGGAGAAGATGAGTGACTCTACAGACACAGAGCCCTTGAGCAAGGTTTTGGAGCTGACTGCAAAATCTACGTCTGATGAAGAGTCCATGTCCATTGATGCTCTTCTAGCACAGATTCCAGAAGATATGTGTTACCATCTGCTACTGCTGCAGAGCCTACAGATCAAGTTTGGACTTGGTATTGAGATCAAGGGAGTCAAGGATGGGGACTGGTACAAGACGAGCCTTCCTCAAATTGATGTAGCTGACAAAGGGAAGGCACCCCTTGTCGAGCCAGATACAGTTAAAGGGCATCCGGCCCGAGAGATGTTCACTTTGATTTGCACAGACATAGAGTTTCTTGTACAGATTAGGGAGAAAGTGATAGATCCGAGCCAAAGCTCTGATACCACTGATGGCGCAGCGACGGATCCGGATCCCGCTTCCAGAGCGCAGCGGAAGAATTAAAAAATTTGGAACCCGAGAACGGTCAATACACCTATATAACAATTAAAACCATTCATAGAATGTTTAGAATATACCTTGCTAGTGTCTAGGCGCCTGGCTCCGACCAATTCCACAAGGAAATTGGCACTTCAACGGTGGAACAGCTACGACCTCCTAATCCGGTCCACGACCAGAATCTCAATTCCTTTGCCGGTTTGCACTAGAAAACCGACGAAAGTTTCACGGACAGATTCTCCTTGCCGGAATAGCCGGAATAAATTCCGACTGCGGAAGAGGGGAGGAGAGGAAGGGAGAAAATATTAGCTGAGGAGCTTTTGGTACGTTTCAAATGAATACCTCAGGGCCCCTATTTATAGATTTTTCATGGGTTTAAACCAACTTAATGGGCTTGGGTCGGGCCCAGGCCCAGGTGTACATTGGTTTCAAGTCCATCGTTGTAGCTTCATCATAATCACCATCGAAGATCAGATCGGACGGATCTACACAGTTTACAAAACTGAGCATTATGATGTGAAAATAATTTTTCGGACCACCTAATCCAAAATAGCAGTTAGGCCCCTGTAAGCTTTAAGGATAGTCAAACTAGTCCAAGCTTAAGGAAATTGCATTCACCCTATTTAATTTTAGGAAGTCACACTTCCATCCTTCCTCCTACTATACTCAACAAATTGAGCTTAATTTTCGTACGGGAATTGAGAAACCAGTACTTGTGTGACCCTCAATGGTTCAGGGATACAGCTAGCCGTGGGCTCACAACATTTGTGACTTCGAAACCACATTTTCGTACAACCCATCGGATCATGGTAAAGCGTCTAGCAGCATCGCCCCATGATCCCCTACGTATCACTGATAGTGCCTGCAAGAACCAGTCGGTCATGGTTAGCGTACAGTACGATCCTTTCAACACAAATATCCCGATCAGATCAACGACCATTGGTAAATCGAGAGTCGCTAGAGATCCAATAACCATGCATACATCTTGGAGATCAAATAGTGACATCGCATGTGTTACTAGGTAAATCCATTTATCCAAAACACATCTAGTACTCTGGCCAGAGATTTATCACACTATTATCTCCTCAAATAGCATAGGACATCCACGCATAAGTGCGAGCGGTGAAGTCCTCAAAACGGGCTAATCTGTACAACCAAGACCTCGGACTTAATCCACTCGAAAAATGGTAGCCACTTGGAAAGTCCGAACGAGGGTTGTTAGATAGATCACCAGGTCACTATCCATCTGCATGCTCAGAACATCACTATGTTCCCTACCAATGAAACGTGGTACTTCACATCGTAGATGCTAGCCTCAAGCTCGGGCGGCCTTTATCCTCTTTTGGATGGCCCAATTGACTAGGAACAGTTTCAAAATACATAGTGACTATTAGATGTGTTTCATAATAGCCATCATATCCACTATCACATCTAACATACACTATAGTGCATTCAAGGTTTTTATCCAACAATTGTAATCATAATAATGAAGATAAAGAATGCCATAAAAGAATGCGAATTTCATAAATAAAGATCGTTTTATATAGAGTCAACAAGAACCCACATGCCACAATTTGGCTAGTTGGGCATCTACTCTAACAGAAATTAATAGACTAGATTAGTTCATTGTTTTCTTCGTTCATTTCAAACCGATTGGCAATTTTAGAATCTGTTTCGGACATTGCCGCCAACGAAGAACAGATGTTACACTGGGCTGAAACAGATTCGTTACAGACAGTCGTTCAGAGGCGAGTGTGCGTAATTGCAAAGTACAGGGAGATGCTACTCCGCAAACTTTTGGAGGCTAGAAATAATAATTTTGAGTCCGGCACACCCACAATAGCAATAGATCTTCAAGTCTTAGATCTGCTCTCAGAAGCTCATCGCTTAGCGTTAGCAACATTGGTGGAGCAGATGAGGCAACATAAGCTGACGTGGACACGGCCATCTTTCTCCAATCTGTTTGAACGAGGAAATGTACAGCATGGTGGGATCCTATCGCGATTCCATCCTTGAGTAAAGTACTGGGTTAGGCGTATGGTTTCTATTGCCGGAGCTTGGATCGTTATTGCGGGAGCAGACAAGTGGGTCCGCGAGTGCAGCTCAACTACTCCCAACGAGAGGACGCAGCTACTTCAGGAGCCAGCTGTGGCTACTCTTGCCCCGATCTGTTTTCTTGTTGAGCCCGTCCAAGATCTGGACTCTAGACCGCCTTTCTCTGGACGATGGGGCTGGATTCAAGTTTGTAGGGATATTGTACAGTTTTCACTTTTTGGTCATATACAGCCGGTTGGAACGCATAATTTGTGCAAGGATATAGTGGCTATAGGACTAGTTTTGGATATAGACGCAGATCCAACTGTATTTGTTGGTGTTTTTAGACGAGGTCCAGTTGCGATTCCAGATTTTTCTAGTTCTAGTTATATTTCTTCCCGTGCTGAGAATCCGAGTTCTTCAAGTTCTATTTCCTCCAATGATTCTCGAATGTTCTTTACAAATGATGATATTCCTGAGATCTCACCTACCGATGATGTTCTTCCAGATGAAGAGACACCTGCTAATCCGATTTCATTGCCTACTGCTATTGTCTCTTCACAAGATTATACAGAAGCGTTTGCACGGCTCCAAGCTACAGTTAATTTCTCGAATGTTCTTTACAAATGATGATATTCCTGAGATCTCACCTACCGATGATGTTCTTCCAGATGAAGAGACACCTGCTAATCCGATTTCATTGCCTACTGCTATTGTCTCTTCACAAGATTATACAGAAGCGTTTGCACGGCTCCAAGCTACAGTTAATCAGAGATCTGTTGAGCAAGTGCAAACCAGATTTCACGTAGAAGAACTCAAGGCCGCGCTTTCTAAGAGAATTTCAAGTCTTGAGACTGCGTTCCTTATGGCTTCTGATAATCAGGATAGGAAGCTCTTGTTCAAACCGATATTCTCCGTAAGGAGATGCAAGATCAAAAAGCTGCTCTGTCTAAGGAATTCGAAGATCAACTGGCTGCTATTCGTAATGACTTGCTTGAATTCCGTGTGGAGACACATGAAAATTATACTACCCTTCGTGATCACCTTGCTGAAATCATAGCCTACATCAATAGAGGCGTGATGACAAAAACGAGGAAAGTAGCAGCAGTCGTGGTCCGCAGCCTCCTGGAGACAGTGGAAGAGGAAGAGGTAGCAGGAGTGAACCTCCAAGGAAGACAGGAGGAAGTTCTAGTTCAAGAGGATTCAGATACTGGCTTGGAGGAAGCTGAGCAGATTTTAGTTTTTCAGTTCTTTGTACAAATCTCTTGTACTTAGCAGATTTGATTATATATAAAGCACGACTTCGAGCAATTTATTTTGTCTCTAATTAAGTCGTTGCTAAGTTTTGTCATCACTAAAAAGGGGGGAATTTTTAAGTAAAAATTTATAAGTTTTGGTAATAACATAAACAAGATAAGGAACTGAACTTTAAGCTATCAGATTTGGAGTAATCGCACTCTATCAGATTAGGTTCGGGGACTCAGATCCGTTCAGATTTGAATTAGGCTTATTCAGATCAGATCAAAGCTTATCAGATTTGGGTATTCGGGTTATTTTCGGGTATTCGAATTATTTGAGTAATCGGGTCAGTTATTTCAGTTTCGGGGAACAGAGTTTTTCAGATCTGGTTAGAGGGAAAATAGTTTATCAGTTCTCAGAAATGGATTCAGATCAGATCAGGATATTTTAGATATTCAGTTATTCCGATAATTCAGATTTGACAATATTTCCTTTGTATAGAGACAAAAAGGGGGATAGTTCAGATCTGACAGTTATACAATTATAGATAAATTATAAGAGTAAAGATATGCGAGAGAAAAGAAAAGTCAGTATTTTTGAGAAGTAGATTTCAGATTTCAGGTTTCAGCGCCTAAATAGATTTGAGCTTCACATTTTAACAGTTATACATTCCAGAGGAATCAACGATCGAGATTACATCGCATAAAGCCTGTTAGACAGAGTGGATGAAATAGACACATTTCAGAGCTATTTGGAGAATACTTTGCAGGACGCAGAGTTGGTCAATTCGATGTTTACCTATTTTGGGTATTAAAGTCAAATAAGCTCTGACAGCTTTACCTTTGTATAGCATTAATGGAGCATTTAATGCGTTGATAAGATGAAGATATGCAAACTTGGTTTGTGTCTACTGGCTCATTTATGACCGTTGAGGATGGAGGTGTATGTATAGCTCAAGATATTCAAACGAGAAGCTCTCTGGTTACGCTGGTGATTCACTCAACGATTAAAGTTCTCCGAAAACTTTCAAACGCTATATTTTGCAAAATAGTTTGAGTCCCAACATTCGAAATCTAGAAGAACTTTTTCGTTCAGTTCTTATCAATCATAATCTTCGAGATATCTTCTGGTTTACGTTAGTAAACTACTTGTTGTTCAAAGAACCAGAAGATTTACAGAACTCACTGTCTGTAACGAATCTGTTTGAGTCTGTAACGAACTTGTTGTGTGAAGCAGTTCGCAAAATCAGTTGTTTGTAAACAGCAGTGTGATCTGCGTTGTATTTGAAGTTGCTAGGAGTTCACGTTAAGTGAGGCTTACGTGATCGGGTGTCTACAGGAGTTGTACACATCAAATTCTTCTAGTGGAACCTTCCTGAAAAGGAAGAAGGGGAGACGTAGGATTTAAGATCCGAACTTTCAGAAACAAACTATTGACTCTATCTTTTACTTACTTGCATCGTATTTATTTTTAACTGTTCACTGTTTAATCGGTTTCTTTCCGCACAATATTTGTTAACCAAGAAAACAGATTAGGACTGAGAGCCTCAAATCTGGTAACTCAGATCTGAGTTAAGCGAGGCTTGTAAAAATAGTTTTAAGGTTTCGAAAAATCAAAAATCTAAGGAGTACATTCAACCCCCCCCCCCCCGTTCTGAACTCCTAAGCTTATTTGAAACACTTTTTTGATTCCATTGATCCTATCACAAGCCAAGGGCTTTTCAGCTCATATTTGTGTATTGCTGAAGGGTGCACCAAGTCTGACACTGGGAGAGGTGAAGACCTTCCCACCACTGAATATTCTCACAGTGAAAACTGTTGGCAAGTACGTTGCCAAGAATAAGAATATTACTGTCGACGAGGATGAGCCCGTGGAGACAGTTGCCAAGAAGGCTGCAACAAAGAGGAGACCAGCTCCTGTTGTTGCTGAGCTGGGGAGAGCAGCTCCCGCAGAAAAGAACTTGGCCATTGTTACTGTGGCTCAAGATGTTGAACACATCTCTGTGATTCCAGCTACAACTCCTAAAGCTCAACGACGCCGCTTACCAAAGAGAAAATTGGTGTTGCGAGATGAGTCTGATGATGAAATTGTTGATAATATTATTGAGCAGGTGATTAAGGAGACAGCTGAGATAGCTGAGGAGGAAACAAATTTGGTTGAACCAGTGGTGATGGAGACTATTGAGATTGAGACTGTTGAGACGGAGAGCAGGATAGATGTTTCTGCTATCACTAATTATGATGAAGACAGCCGTCTCAAGGTGTTATCCAATGAAGAATAACCTCTGGTTGAGAAGGAGAAGGAGAAGGAGAAGAGTGTTGCAAAGATTATTGACTCTGAGGACACAGAGCCCTTGAGCAAGGTTCTGGAGCTGACTGAAAAATCTACATCTGATGAAGAGTCCATGTCCATTGATGATCTTTTGGCGAAGATTCCGGATGAGATGATGTTACCATCTGTGAGTGCCGCAGAGCCTACTAAGATAAAATTTGGCCAAGGGATTGAGATCAAGGGAGTCAAGGAAGGAGACTGGTACAAGGCCAGTCTTCCTCAGATTGATGTTGCAGATAAGGGGAAGGCGCCCCTTGTTGAAAAAGATGAAATAAAAGGGCATCCGGCCTGAGAGATGTTTTCTTTGATTTGCGCAGACATAGAGCTCTTTGTACAGATTAGGGAGAAAGTAATAGACGAGATTGTTTCTATCAGAGCTTAAGTTGGGATAAGCTCGATTTCTTTTATCACACTTGAGTCTAGGCACAGTGTTGTGTGTTGCTTGTGCTTGACTATGTGACTTATGTGTTGCATATTGTTTGTATTATGTGGTTTCTTTGCTGTACTTGTTCTGTGTTATCTTATCCTGTTTAGTGCCTTCGTAGATGCCGCCTAGACGTAGGGGTAGAGGTAGGGGGCAGTTTCAGGACGAGTCTGGAGGTCAGAATGAGGATCAGCTGTCAGGCCTCGTGCTCACATCAGAGATAAAACATACAAACACATGCGGAAGCTACTAAAAAGCGGGTAAAATTTTTGTTTTTGGCCTGACGGTTTAAAATAATACAATTTAAAATACCACGATACTCAAAATATATTTCAGTTTATAAAAACAACCAAACGCGGGCTACCAGCCAACAATACACAGTATAGCATAACAACAACCAACAACATGTATCAGACTCCAACCACTGGATACAACAACGAAGCACAGGGCATCCCCCTGGCTAACTGTACTGATAAATATAAATATGCTATACGCAACTGGGATACTCTAACCACCTCCTGGGGCACCTCCGGCTGGGTTAAAACCACGACCAGCTGTAAAACCTGGGTTCTCTGAAAACAACACAAGCAAGGAAAAACAACCAAGCCCCAGAGGGACATGGGGTCAAACCCCAGTACGGAGAGCAACTGAAATAGCTAAAGAAAAGCATAAGATAAAATGCAGATGCTATGCATGATACACCGGATAACAGCTGAAGGCTACAACCGAAGAGGGAGCCAAGGAACTCAAACATAGCTCCAAAAGATCTGCAACGAATCAGTGGCCACGGGGTGTGTTCAAAGTGTCGTAATGAGCCACTCGCCTTGACACAACACCCAAATACCAGATGCATCAAACAACTCAACCTACCGTTGCCTCGCCCATGAACTGTGGTAGTTAACCACTCGGCGCATGGTGGCTAACAGATCCCAGCAGGGAGATGAGAGTACGATATTGCCGCTCGCCCTCGCATCCTGATAAGAATGAACAACAACAATACAACGAAAACAAAGCAGTGGCTGCAACAGAACTCTGAATGCAATATGGGAAATGCATGTATGCATAAACATAGCAGCTAAAATCAACAGAACTCACATATGCACACAGCAACATCCACGGCAATGCTCAAGCAGCCATCTAACATTAAATCTCACGCCAATTCCCAGCTACATCAAGCTCAGATCCGTACCTCAATTCTGCGCAACAATTACCACAAAGGGATCCCGAGAAATCTGGTTGAAAACATGCTAAACAATGAAGCATAATTCTCAGGGATGCTAACAGAAGCTCACGGCTGGGAGCCACGCTCAACCAACGCAAGTACTACCAAAACAACATACTGGAAACTTAAACCAAGGCTAGGAACAAGATCTCATCACAAAGGAACGAAGTTCTACCTTCACAAACGCACGATCGGGCAGCAACTTCACGTTCCTCCATTAGCCAACCATAGCCTCCAAAAGTGGTATAAAATGGAAGAGCTTCTCGATAGGAATCCAACGCTACCTCAAACGTATCAAACAATAGCCGGAAACGACGGGAAATCGTCGGAGAAACTCACGATGAACAGTACTAGGGTTCGAAGAACAGAGGTCAACAATCGAGAGAATATTTCCCTAAGTATGGGATCTGGTGCTTGAAATCGAAGACCAAGTCTTCCTTAAATACACGCGTGAAAGCTGGTTAAAAAGTCCATCGACAAAACCAGACGACGCATAACAACCCAACGACTGGTCGCTGCTTCGAAAGCCAACGAATGGTTCTCAAATCCAAAAGCTGGATTGTCTAACACCCAAAAGCTGGTACCAGACGTTGTATCAAAATGCTGCGTTCCAACTTACTAAAATGGCGTCGCATAGTTTACATCATCAAATTCGGTCGCTAACTCTCGCGCACAAGCAGTCGCAAGCTACAGTATAGTTGACCATCGTTGACGTCTGGTAACCAAAACGCATGCAACGACTGGATCCCTTAGCGCTAACCCAAAACGACGGCGTTTCCACCTCGCGCTACAGAAACGCTGACCCGTGTTGACATCTTCTCGCAATAACACAACCAGGCGCAGTCTACAGGAACTTTGACTAGCGTTGACATCTGGGAAACCAATCAACCAGACTTCACCTACGTCACCTGCTCCTGCTAAACGGAGTCGTAGCAACTAATCCAAACGGTGCCGTATCCAACTTATCAAAACGCTATCGTTTTGCCCTCAACAAACATGATAAAGCAGCGGCTGGATACAAACACGCTACCAAATCTCTCAAGCGCTAAACCAGCAATAACGATTACCTCATGAGCGAGATGACCCGTGTTGACATCTTCTCGCAATAACACAACCAGGCGCAGTCTACAGGAACTTTGACTAGCGTTGACATCTGGGAAACCAATCAACCAGACTTCACCTACGTCACCTGCTCCTGCTAAACGGAGTCGTAGCAACTAATCCAAACGGTGCCGTATCCAACTTATCAAAACGCTATCGTTTTGCCCTCAACAAACATGATAAAGCAGCGGCTGGATACAAACACGCTACCAAATCTCTCAAGCGCTAAACCAGCAATAACGATTTCCTCATGAGCGAGACCAGATCTCACCACCAGATCTCACAACCAGATCTCTACTCAAAAATACGAAAAATTCAAGAATTGCTTAAAATGTGAAATCTGACCCGAAAATACCAACCAAACTTCCAAACAGAGATCTGAACCACCAGAAATCTCTAAATTCCGATCAATCCAACAATTAATCTTAATTAACTTTTCAGGTCTCACATTTCTCCCCCACTAAAAAGGATTTCGTCCTCGAAATCGGACAACAATTCTGATACACCACATAGCAGAAAAATACAAAACAGGAACTCGCCTAACACATGGCCAAGAGTTCAAGATAACTGAGCAAAGAATTAACAACAACTAGGGAATAAATACAACCAAAAGCTACAAACTACTGGAATTTAGCTCAGCAGCTACTCAAACAGATGCGGCCACTCGCGCTTCATCTTTTCTTCCATCTCCCAAGTAGCTTCTTCCCTTCCATGTTTGCTCCATTGCACCATTACCAACGAAATGGTTTTATTTCTCAACTGTTTCTCTTTTCTGCCTAGGATCTGCAAGGGGTATTCCTGATAGCTCAACGACTGATCTAGCTCCACCTCGTCAATTCTAAGCACATGAGATGGATCTGGCTCGTACTTCCTCAACATGGAAACATGAAAGACATCATGTAGAGAAGACAATTCCGGAGGCAACAACAGCCAATACGCTAAAGGGCCAATCCTCTCAATAATCTCATACGGTCCGACGTAACGAGGGGCTAACTTTCCCTTGTGTCCAAAGCGCATAACACTACGAAACGAAAAAACTTTGAGAAATACACGATCACCAACCTGAAACTCAAGAGGTCGACGCCTCTTATTCGCATAACTGGCTTGGCGATCCTGGGCAGCTTTCATCCGCTGTCGAATTAGATCCACATGATCTTTCATTTGCTACACAAAATCTGGGACAGATAGCTGTTTCTCCCCCACCAACGCGTCTTGCCAGCTACCTTCGAAATCCAACACAACAGCTCGTAACATATCCTCCAATGTCTGGATAGTTCGCTCAGATTGGCCATATGTCTGGGGGTGATACGCGGTGCTCATAGTCAATCTGGTACCTAGAGCTGCTTGCAAACTCTTCCAAAACCTGGAATTAAACCTTGGATCTCGGTCGGAAACGATCGAAACGGGCACACCGTGCAGTATAACCACAAAATCCACGTACAGCTTCGCCATTTTCTTCAACGAGAAGGTCATCCCATAGGGAATAAAATGTGCATACTTCGACAACCGGTCGATAACCATCCAAATAGCATCGCATCCTCTGCTGGTACGAGGCAGATGCATCACAAAATCCATAGCAATGTGCTCCCAATTCCATTGGGACACTTCCAAACTTTGCAACAGACCACCAGGTCTCATCCTCTCGACCTTAACCATCTGACAATTCAAACAACGAGCGACAAAAACAAGCCACGTTACTCTTCAGGCCAGCCCACCAGAAATGCGGCTTCAACGCATGGTACATCTTCCGTGCGTCAGGATGAACACTATGTCTGCTGCAGTGCGCTTCCCGAAGGATCTCCTCCTTCAAATCAATGAGGTTAGGCACAACCAGCCTGCCACGAAACCTCAAGCAACCATCGGAAGAAACAGAATAATCCTCAAGTTCGCCAGCCCTGACCTTCAACTTTAACTTGTGGATAGACGGATCAGTCCTCTGAGCTGCTCGAATACTCGAAACAACCTGTGACTCCACTTGGAAAGAAGAAACCACCACACAATCCTCAGTCGGGTAGAATCTCCAATCCGTAGTGTTAAAATGCTCCTGATCCTTAGAGATGTACAACGACGCAAGCATCTCACTAGCCTTCCTGCTCAAAGCATCGGCCACTACGTTCGATTTCCCAGGCTGATATTTGATCTCGCAATCAAAATCCCTTTAGCAGCTCCATCCAACGACGTTGTCTCATGTTCAAGTCAGGCTGCGAAAACAGATACTACAAACTTTTGTGGTCCGAGTACACCACAAATTGCTCGCCATATAGGTAGTGACACCAGATTTTCAGCGCAAAGACCAAGGCTGCTAACTCCAAATCATGGACTGGATAACGAGTCTCGTACGATTTCAATTGCCGCGAGGCATACGCAATGACTCGACCATTCTGCATCAAAACACAGCCCAATCCATTGAGCGAAGCGTCAGAACAAACAACGAAACCACCTGAACCGGACGGCAGAGCCAACACAGGCGCAGTAGTCAGTTTCTCCTTGAGCAATTGAAACGCATTCTCGCACTACTCATTCCACACAAACCGCTTGTCCTTCTGAGTCAATTGTGTCATCGGTTTTGCTATGCTAGAAAACCCTTCAATAAAACGACGGTAATAGCCAGCCAGACCCAAGAAACTACGAATCTCGGAAATATTCCTGGGACTCTCCCAGTTCAGAACAGCATCAACCTTACTGGGATCCACAGAAATCCCCTCGGCTGAAATCACATGACCCAAGAATACGACGCGATCCAACCAGAACTCGCACTTGGAGAATTTAGCATACAGCTGCTGGTCTCTCAACGTCTGAAGGACAATTCGCAAATGCTCCTTATGCTCTAAAGGAGTCTTCGAGTATACCAAGATGTCGTCAATAAACACGATCACGAACTGATCAATGAACTCTCTAAAAACTCGGTTCATCAGATCCATAAAGACTGCAGGCGCGTTGGTCAAACCAAACGACATCACCAGAAACTCGAAATGCCCGTACCTTGTACGAAACGCAGTCTTTGCACATCTTGGTCTCTCAGCCTCAGCTGATGGTACCCTGATCGCAGATCGATCTTCGAGTACACCGCAAAACCTTGCAACTGATCAAACAGATCATCGATTCTCGACAACGGGTACTTGTTCTTGACTGTCGCTTTGTTCAGCTGGTGAAAATCAATGCACATCCGCATTGAGCCATCCTTCTTCTTCACAAACAAGATGGGCGCTCCCCACGACGACATACTAGGTCGGATGAAACTTTTCTCCAGCAAATCGTCCAACTGCACCTTGAGCTCTCTCAACTCCGCAAGCGCCAGACGATACGGGGCACGAGAAATCGGAGCTGTGCCAGGCACCAACTCGATGCTGAAGTCAATCTCCCGCCTCGGAGGAAAACCAGGAATCTCCTCCGGAAATACATCGGGAAAATGCCGCACCACATGAACGTCGCTAAGTTGTACACGAGAAGAAGAAGACACATCCAAAGCGTAGATCAAGAAGCCAGCATTCCCCAAGGACAACAAGCTGAACATCTCCATAGCTGAGACTAACGGGATCTTCGATCGAGAATCCAAGCCGTAGAAGTCCCACTTCTCGCCAGACAAAGGCCTAAAATGCACAATCTCATGGAAACAGTCCACGGAGGCCCTATACTTGGACAACACGTCCATCCCAACAATACAATCAAAATCCCACAACAGAAGGTGGATCAAACTCGCCACCAGCACATGCTCACCAAAACGCAACACGCCATCTAACAAAACCTCCTGGGAGAACAGGCTAACACCACCAGGGGTAGAAACAGAAACAACATCGCGCAAAGGAATGATATGCAAACCATGCTCAACAAAAAACGAATCAGAGATAAACGAATGCGATGCACCTGTGTCAAACAACACACGCGCAGGAAAATCGAAAACAAGACAAGTACCTGCGATCACCCGACTCGGCGTCTCCTCGGCCTGCTCCCTAGTGATGGCGTTGACCTGAGCATGCTGAGGTCCAGAATAGAACTGCTGAGACGACTGTCCAAACCGCGACGGACCAGGCTGCTGAAACGGCCTGAACTGAGTCTCACCCAACTGAGGCTGTTGAAACTGAGGGGAACGACCCCTAGACTGACCTCCACGACCCTGAGGCTGGGCCGCGGTCTTCTGTGATCCATCTGACGGACACACTCTAGCAAAATGCCCGTACTGACCACAAATATTGCAGGAACCCTGCACACCAACACACTGCGTAGACGGATGCTTGCCACCACAGTGACCACAGAACTCAGCCCGAGAACCACTGCTACTCGAGCTGCCCGAACCAGAAGAGCCAGAACTCGACTTCTTCTTGAACTGCTGACCACGGGGTCGGAACCTCTGACGGCCAGATTGCTGTGCCACCTGCGGCTGCTGCTGCTGCTGAGGCTGATGTGCTGACTGGGAAGACTGAGAAGACTGCGCTCCCTGACCAGTGGGACGACCACCCTGAGCCACCTGCTGCCTACGAGCACGACGACTACGCAAACCCTCCTTAATGTTGATGGCACTATCCACTGCCTCAGCATATGTCTTGGGTTTGCTGGTCAGCACCATCTGATATAGCTCTTCATTCAAGCCCTCAAGAAATCTAGTCTGCTTGGCCCTCTCCCGGCCAGAAACATGGGGAACGTATGCCAACAAAGAAGAGAACGTAGGCGCATACTCCCTCACCGTCATGGAGCTCTGCTCCAGATGATCGAACTTCCGCTCCCGGGCATTCACATACGACTCGGGTACATACTCCTACCGGAAAGTAGTGTAGAAACTATCCCAGGTGATCCCAACGCCGATCTCCTCCAAGGTACTAGAAATGCCTCGCCACCAGCGCTCTGCATCCTTCCTAAGCAATAGGGTCACTAAACTCAAGCGGAGACCATCGTCATACTGACCCGATCGAAAAGACCGATGATATTCCGGAGCCACGAGTCTGCATCCTCACTGGACTCATCACCATTAAAGACTGGAGGGTTCATCCGCTGAAACCTCGCTATCACGACATCCATCCTCTCCACAGGAGGCGTCGCAACCTCAACTTCCTCCTCCTCGTCGCTAACACGAGTATGACTACGAACACTACGCTGATCAACATTCTGCCCCTCTGACTCCCGGAACTTCCCCTACCTCTACCACGACGTCTAGGCGGCATCTACGAAAATACTCAACAGGATCAAGCAAAACAGAACAGATACAACACAGATAGTACACAACACAAATATGCAGCACGTAATCACATAGCCGAGCACAAGCAACACACAACACTGTGCCTAGACTCAAGGGTGATCAAAGAAATCGAGTTTATCCCAGCTTAAGCTCTGATACCAAAAATGTCAGGCCTCGTGCTCACATCAGAGATAAAACATACAAACACATGCGGAAGCTACTAAAAAGCGGGTAAAATTTTTGCTTTTGTCCTGACGGTTTAAAACAATATAATTTAAAATACAACGATACTCAAAATATATCTCAGTTTATAAAAAAACCAAACGCGGGCTACCAGCCAACAATACACAGTATAGCATAACAACAACTAACAACATGTATCAGACTCCAACCACTGGATACAACAACGAAGCACAGGGCATCCCCCTGGCTAACTGTACTGATAAATATAAATATGTTATACGTAACTGGGATACTCTAACCACCTCCTGGGGCACCTCCAGCTGGGTTAAAACCACGACCAGCTGTAAAACCTGGGTTCCCTGAAAACAACACAAGCAAGGAAAAACAACTAAGCCCCAGAGGGACATGGGGTCAAATCCCAGTACGAAGAGCAACTGAAATAGCTAAAGAAAAGCATAAGATAAAATGCAGATGCTATGCACGAGACACCGGATAACAGCTGAAGGCTACAACCGAAGCCAAGAAACTCAAACATAGCTCCAAAAAGATCTGCAACGAATCAGTGGCCACGGGGTGTGTTCAAAGTGTGGTAATGAGCCACTCGCCTTGACACAACACCCAAATATCAGATGCATCAAACAACTCAACATGTCGTTGCCTCGCCCATGGGGGTCAAATCCCAGTACGAAGAGCAACTGAAATAGCTAAAGAAAAGCATAAGATAAAATGCAGATGCTATGCACGAGACACCGGATAACAGCTGAAGGCTACAACCGAAGCCAAGAAACTCAAACATAGCTCCAAAAGATCTGCAACGAATCAGTGGCCACGGGGTGTGTTCAAAGTGTGGTAATGAGCCACTCGCCTTGACACAACACCCAAATATCAGATGCATCAAACAACTCAACATGTCGTTGCCTCGCCCATGAACTGTGGTAGTTAACCACTCGGCGCATGGTGGTTAACAGATCCCAGCAGGGAGATGAGAGTGCGGTATTGCCGCTCGCCCTCGCATCCTGGTAAGAATCAACAACAACAATACAACGAAAACAAAGCAGTGGTGCAACAGAACTCTGAATGCAATATGGGAAATTCATGTATGCATAAACATAGCAGCTAAAATCAACAGAAATCACATATGAACACAGAAACATCCACGGCAATGCACAAGCAGCCATCTAATAATAAATCTCACGCCAATTCCCAGCTACATCAAGCTCAGATCCGTACCTCAATTCTGTGCAACAATTACCACAAAGGGTTCCCGAGAAATCTGGTTGAAAACCTGCTAAACAACGAAGCATAATTCTCAGGGATGCTAACAGAATCTCACGACTGGGAGCCACACTCAACCAACGCAATTACTACCAAAACAACTTACTGGAAACTTAAACCAAGGCTAGGAACAAGATCTCATCACAAAGGAACGAAGTTCTACCTTCACCACAAAATGCACGATTGGGCAGAAACTTCGCGTTCCTCAATTAGCCAACCACAGCCTCCAAAAGTGGTATAAAATGGAAGAGCTTCTCGAGAAGAATCCAACGCTACCTCAAACGTATAAAACAATAGACGGAAACGACGGGAAATCGCCGGAGAAACTCACGGTGAACAGTACTAGGGTTCGAAGAACAGAGGTCGACAATTGAGAGAATATTTCGCTAAGTATGGGTCTGGTGCTTGAAATCAAAGACCAAGTCTTCCTTAAATACACGCGTGAAAGCTGGTTAAAAAGTCCATCGACAAAACCAGACGACGCATAACAACCCAACGACTGGTCGCTGCTTCGAAAGCCAGCGACTGGTTCTCAAATCCAAAAGCTGGATTGTTAACACCCAAAAGCTGGTACCAGACGTTACATCAAAACTCTGCGTTCCAACTTAATAAAACGGCGTCGCATAGTTTACGTCATCAAATCCGATCGCTAACTCTCGCGCACAAGCAGTCGCAAGCTACAATAGAGTTGACCATCGTTGACGTCTGGTAACCAAAACGCATGCAACGACTGGATCCCTTAGCGCTAACCCAAAACGACGGCGTTTCCACCTCGCGCTACAGAAACGCTGACCCGCGTTGACATCTGCTCGCAATAACACAACCAGACGCAGGCTACAGGAACTTTGACTAGCGTTGACATCTGGGAGAACAATCAACCAGACTTCACCTACGTCACTTGCTCCTACTAAACGGCGTCGTAGCAACTAATCCAAACGGTGCCGTATCCAACTTATCAAAACGCTATCGTTTTGCCCTCAACAAACATGATAAAGCAGCGGCTGGATACAAACACGCTACCAGATCTCTCAAGCGCTAAACCAGCCATAACGATTTCCTCACGAGCGAGACCAGATCTCTACTCAAAAATACGAAAACTTCCAGAATTGCTTAAAATGTGAAATCTGACCCGAAAATACCAACCAAACTTCCAAACAGAGATCTGAACCACCAGAAATCTATCCAAACGGTGCCGTATCCAACTTATCAAAACGCTATCGTTTTGCCCTCAACAAACATGATAAAGCAGCGGCTGGATACAAACACGCTACCAGATCTCTCAAGCGCTAAACCAGCCATAACGATTTCCTCACGAGCGAGACCAGATCTCTACTCAAAAATACGAAAACTTCCAGAATTGCTTAAAATGTGAAATCTGACCCGAAAATACCAACCAAACTTCCAAACAGAGATCTGAACCACCAGAAATCTCTAAAATCCTATTAATCCAACAATTAATCTTAATTAACTTTTCAGGTCTCACATCAGCGTAGTTTCCCTTCTCGTGGTCGTGGTAGATGTGAAGAGGAGGAAGTCGACGACTTGACAACCCGTGTGGAGAGCATGGAGATTGTGATGTCTAGGTTCCAAAGGATGAGTCCCCAGATATTTAACGGTGACGAGTCTAGCGAGGATGCGGATTCGTGGCTTCGGCACATCACTGGTTTGTTCGATCGTGTTCAGTACGATGATGTGCTTCGGTTGAGTTTGGCGACCTTTCAGCTGAGGAAGGGTGCCGAGCGCTGGTGGCGTGGCGCTTCGAGGATACTAGAGGAGACCGGTGTGGGGATTACTTGGGATAGTTTCTGCATTGCCTTTCGGCAAGAGTACGTCCCGGAATCGTACGTGAACGCTCGTGAGCGAGAGTTCGATCTTTTGGAGCAAGGTACGATGTCTGTGCGAGAGTATGCTCGGTTGTTTTCTTATCTTTTGGCGTATGTCCCGCATGTTGCTGTCCGAGATAAGGCCAAGTGGACTAAGTTTATTGAGGGTTTGAATGAAGAGCTGTATTCGTTGGTGCTGACAAGCAAACCGAAGAGTTATGCTGAAGCAGTGGATAATGCGATTGACATAGAGGAAGGTCTGCGAAGCCGGAGGTCGCGTGCTAGGCCTCAGGGTGGTCAGGGTGGTCGTCCCGCTGTTCAGGGAGCGTAGTCTTCTCAGTCTTCGCAGTCAGCCCATCAACCCCAGCAACAGCAGCAGCAGCAGTTGGCTCAGCAGTCTGGCCGCCAGAGGTTTGGACCTCGTGGCCATCAGTTTAAGAAGAAGTCTGGTTCTGGTTCTTCTGGTTCTGGCAGCTCTAGTAGCAGTGGTTCTAGGGCAGGGTTTTGTGGCTTCTGTGGAGGCAAGCATCCGTCGACTCAGTGCGTTGGTGTGCAGGGCTCTTGTAATATCTGTGGTCAGTATGGACATTTCGCGAGGGTGTGTCCGTCGGTCGGATCGCAGCAAGCCGCAGCCCCACCTCAGGGTCGAGGAGGATCGTCTAGGGGTCTTTCCCCTCAGTTTCCGCAGCCTAGGGTTGGAGAGACGCAGTTTAGGCCGTTCCAGTTGCCTGGTCCGTCGCGTTTCGGACAGACGTCTCAGCAGTTTTTCTCTGGACCCCAACATGCTTAAGCGAACGCTATTACTAGGGAGCAAGCGGAGGAGACGTCGAGCATGGTGATTTCAGGTACATGCCTTGTCTTTGATTTTCCTGCACGAGTGTTGTTTGACACTGGCGCATCACATTCGTTTATTTCTGATGCATTTGTGGTCGAGCATAGTCTGCATACCATTTCTTTGCGCGATGTGGTGTCTGTTTCTACTCCTGGCGGCGCTAGCCTGTTCTCCTAAGAAGTTTTGTTAGATAGCGTTCTGAGGTTTGGTGAGCATGTGTTAGTGGCGAATTTGTTTCGTTTGATGTTGTGGGATTTCGACTGCATAGTGGGAATGGACGTGTTGTCCGATTATAGGGCCTCCGTGGATTGTTTCCATGGGATCGTGCGTTTTAGGCCTCAGTCCGATGAGAAATGGAATTTCTACAGTGCTGATTCCCAGTCGAAGATTCCGTTGATCTCAGAGATGGAGATGTTCAGCTTGTTGTCGGCAGAGAACACTGGTTTTATGATTTATGCGATGGACGCATCTTCTTCTTCGCGTGTGCAGCTTAGTGACGTTCTAGTGGCGTGTCATTTTCCCGATGTGTTTCCAAAGGAAGCATGTCGTCGTGGGGAGCGCCTATCTTGTTTATCAAGAAGAAGGATGGCACAATAAGAATGTGCATTGACTTTCATCGGCTGAACAAAGTTACTGTTAAGAATAAGTACCCGTTGCCGAGGATTGACGACTTGTTTGACCAGTTGCAAGGTTCTGCTGTATATTCGAAGATTGATCTACGTTCAGGATACCATCATCTGAGAGTTAGAGATCAAGATGTCGCGAAAACTGCTTTTCGTACTAGGTATGGGCACTTTGAGTTTCTGGTAATGCCCTTCGGGTTGACCAATGCTCCTACAGTCTTCATGTATTTGATGAATCGAGTCTTCCGCGAGTTTATAGATCAGTTTGTGATTGTGTTCATCGACGACATCTTGGTGTATTCGAAAACTCCTTTGGAGCACAAGGAGCATTTTAGAGTTGTTCTTCAGACATTGAGAGACTCGCAGCTGTATGTAAAGTTCTCTAAGTGCGAGTTCTGGCTGGATCGCATTGTGTTTTTGGGTCATGTGATTTCAGCGGATGGCATTTCTGTGGATCCCAATAAAGTAGATGCTGTTTTGAACTGGGAGCGACCTAGGAATGTGTCTGAAGTTCGTAGTTTCTTGGGTCTGGCTGGCTATTACCATCGTTTTCTAGAGCGTTTCTCTAGTATAGCTAGGCCGATGACTCAGTTGACTCAGAAAGACAAGCGTTTTATTTGGACTGAGCAATGCGAGAATGCTTTTCAATTGCTCAAGGAGAAGTTGACTACTGCGCCTGTGTTGGCTTTGCCGTCTGGTTCAAGTGGCTTCGTTGTGTGTTCTGATGCTTCGCTCAATGGATTGGGCTGTGTGTTGATGCAGCATGATCGAGTCATTACGTATGCCTCGCGGCAGTTGAAACCGCACGAGACTCGTTATCCGGTTCATGATTTGGAGCTAGCAGCGGTGGTCTTTGCGTTGAAGATTTGGCACCACTATCTGTATGGCGAGCAGTTTGTGGTGTACTCGGACCACAAGAGTTTGCAGTATTTGTTTTCGCAGCCTGACTTGAATATGAGACAACGTAGATGGATGGAGCTGCTGAAGGACTTTGATTTTGAGATCAAGTACCAGCCTGGGAAAATTAATGTAATGGCTGATGCGTTGAGCAGAAAGGCTCAAGGAGATATGCTTGCATCGTTGTATGTTCTAAAGATCGTGAGCATCTTAGCACTACTGGTTGGAGGTTTTACCCGGCTGAGAATTATGTTGTGATTTCTTCTTTCCAAGTTGAGCCACAGATTATTTCGAGCATTAGAGCGGCTCAAAGGACAGATCCTTCCATCCACGAGTTGAAATTGAAGGTCAGGGCTGGCCAGCTTGAGGACTATTCTGTTTCGTCTGATGGTTGTTTGCGTTTCCGTGGTCGGTTGGTTGTGACCAATTGATAGATCTTCGGGAGGAGATCCTTAGAGAAGCGCATTGCAGTAGACACAGTGTTCATCCTGGTGCACGGAAGATGTCCCATGCGTTGAAGCCGCACTTTTGGTGGGCTGGTTTGAAGAGCGACGTTGCTGGTTTTGTTGCTCGTTGCTTGAACTGTCAGCAGGTTAAGGCTGAAATGAGACCTGTTGGTCTGTTGCAGAGTTTGGAAGTGCCCCAATAGAATTGGGAGCACATAGCGATGGATTTTGTTACGCATTTGCCTCGTTCCAGCAGAGGTTGTGATGCGATTTGGGTTGTAATCGACAGGTTGTCGAATTCTGCACACTTTATTCCATATGGTATGACCTTCTCTTTGAAGAAAATGGCGAAACTGTACGTGGATTTTGTGGTTAGATTGCACGGTGTGCCTGTTTCCATTGTTTCAGACTGAGATCCAAGGTTTACTTCCAGGTTTTGGAAGAGTTTGCAAGCAGCTTTGGGTACCAGATTGGCTATGAGTACAGCGTATCACCCCCAGACAGATGGCCAATCTGAGAGAACTATCCAAACGTTGGAGGATATGTTGCGAGCTGTTGTGATGGATTTTGGTGGTAGTTGGCAAGACGCGTTGTCTTTGGTTGAGTTTTCCTATAATAGCAGCTACCAAGTGACGATTGGTATGGCGCCGTTTGCTTTGTATGGTAGGAAGTGCAGATCGCCAGTATGTTGGGAAGAAGTGGGGGAGAAGCAGCTGTCTGCCCCTGAATTTGTGCAGCAGATGAAGGATCATGTGGATCTGATTCGACAGCGGATGAAAGCTGCTCAGGATTGCCAAGCCAGTTATACGAATAGGAGGCGTCGACCTCTAGAGTTTCAGGTTGGTGATCTCGTTTTCCTTAAAGTTTCTCCGTTTCGCAGTGTTATGCGCTTTGGTCGCAAGGTAAAGTTAGCCCCTCGTTATGTTGGACCGTATGAGATCGTTGAGAGGATTGGCCCTTTGACGTATCGGCTGTTGTTGCCACCAGAATTATCTTCTCTACACGATGTCTTTCACGTTTCCATGTTGAGGAAGTACGAGCCAGATCCGTCCCATTTTCTAAGAACTGACGAGGTTGAGCTAGATCGGACGTTGAGTTATATTGAATATCTCTTGCAGATCCTTGACAGAAAAAAGAAAAACAGTGAGGAATAAAACCATTCCTTTGGTAATGGTTCAATGGAGCAAACATGGTAGGGAAGAAGCTACCTGGGAGTTGAAAGAGAAAATGCAACGTGAATGGCCGCATTTGTTTGCGTGAGTGTTGCATCAGATTTCAATAGTTGTTTGCTCAGTTATCTTGAACTCTTGGTGGTGAGTTCAGTGTTTCCCCGAGTTTGATTTCGAGGACGAAATCGTGTTTTAGTGGGGGAGAGATGTGAGACCTGTGTTTTCGCAATCAGGTGTTGTTTGGGTTGAATCAGCAGGTAGTAGATGTGTGTGTTGAAGTCATCAAATTTGCCTAAGTGTTGGAATCAGCAGTTGGAAAGATATCAGATGTCGCGGGAGAGATATTTGTTCGGGTTTTGCATCAGCCGTGAGCGATCGCGTCAGCTGTTGGTATTTCAGTCGTTGCGTTTTGGTATGAAGCAACAGCAATGCTGACGTGGACTTCAGTCGTTGGTGTATTAGCGTGTATCCAGCTGTTGCGAGAGACCAGCTGTTGCGAGTGATCAGCTGTTGGTATTTTAGTTGCGATGATCAGCAGAGAGCGCTAAGGGACTCTGAAACGACGACGTTTTGTGAACAGGAACCAGCTGTTGGTTTCATTAGCGTGTTTTGTAGCGGGTAGCGAAACTACGTCATTTTGATAAGTTGGAACGACAGCGTTTTGAGTGGAGCGCTTTGTACCACCTGTTGGTTATGATAGACATCAGCTGTTGAGAGATTTGGTGCGTTGTTTTATTCAGCTGCTGGTTTGTTGATCAGCTGTTGGTAGCGAGGTGACGTGTTCCTCTGCGACGTCGTTTGGTTAAGTTGGTGCGACGTCGTTTTGTTTAGTTATTCGCTGTTTAGCGATAGGCAAAAGCTGATGCTAGATTTCAACTGCTGATTGGGAATATTAGTTGCGACAACTGTTTTTGTCGGTGGAATCTGTTCTTGCTTCTGTCAGCTGTTGAGAAGTGTATTTAATAGGGACTTAGCTGCTGTTCTCTATTATTGTTTACCCGATACTTAGAAATATTTCCTTCGTTTCCCAATCTTGTCGCGATACCCTAGTTACTGTTCACCGTAACCGTATCCGTCCTAATTTTCAGTTGTAGACAACTCCGACGAGAGTGAGAGTGGTAGCGTTGGACTCCTCCCGCTAAGGCGCTTCGTTCTATACCTCTTTAGAAGGCTTTGGAGGAGCTAGAAGAGGATCGCATGATCGCTAAGACATCTCCCTTGTGTAATCTGTTAGCATAAGAGTCTCTGCCGTGCCAGTAGTTCATTGGGGTAAGTGAGAATTCTACCTTTAAGCTTTGTTAGAGCTTTCCGTTGAGTTAGGAAGCTAGATAAGCGCTGGTGGAGTTGTAACTCCCAGCTGCTGTTGTTTTCTATTTCGGCTTTTGAGCAGTAGCTTGTGTTGGTTTAGCATGTGACAGATCTGTATTGCTTGGACTTCGTTGTAGCAACTGTGTGTGGAAATTGTAGCTCAGGAGCTGGTGAGGTACGGATGTTGAGCTTGTATTACGGTTGAAATTGGCATGGATATCATGTGTTTGCTGTGTATGCATTGCATTGTTGTTTATGTGCTGGTTTAACTGTTGCATTGCATATGCATTATCAATTCCATTCAGATGTTGCAACCATGTCCTGTTGTTATTGCTGTTATGTTCTTACCAGATTTTGAGGGCGAGCGGCAATACCGCACTCTCATCTCCCTGCTGGTATTTATTAGCCACCATGCGCCGAGTGGTTAACTACCACAGTTCATGGTTTGGGCAACAGCAGGTTGAGTTGTTGATGCATCTGGTATTTCGGGTGTGATGTAAAGATGAGCGGGTAATTCCCGTATGCTTGTACACACACCAGTGGCCACTAACCTTTCTTCGCAGAATTTGTTATCAGCTGTGGTGCTGTGCTTGAATTCCTTGGCTCCTTGTTCAGTTGTAGCCTTCGACTGTTGAACTGTTCTTCATGCATAGCATCTGCATTTTATCTTTTGTTATTCATTGCTGTTTTATAGTTGCTCTCCGTACTGGGGTTTGACCTCGAGGTCCCTCTGGGGCTGTTGTGTTGTTTGCCTGTTTGTTTTCAGGTATCCCAGGTTTTACAGCTAGTCGTGATTTTAACCCAGCTGGAGATGGCCCAGGAGGTAGTTAGAGTGTCTCAGTTATGTATATTAATTATATGCACTGGTATCACTGCGGGTAGGATGTCCCGGGTGATGCTTAGATCTATATAGCTGACAGTCTTTTAGTACTTGTGTTGTATTCAGCCGTTGGGCAATTATTGTACTTGACTGTTGTGGTGTTGTGGATTTATAAAACTGTGATTATTTTGAGTATTCTTGTATTTTAAATTATGTTATCTTTCTGTCAGGCTAAAAGCAAAAATTTTAACCATTTTTTTAGTTGTTTCCGCTTGTGTTTGCGTGGTTTACTCTGATATGAGCACGAGACCTGACAGTTTCATTCTTTTCTTCGTTCAGTCTACGCCGTTAGGAAATTTTGGGATCGGTTTCAGATATAGCCGCCAAGGAAGAACAAATTTTGGCATGGGCTGAAACAGATTCTTTACAGACAGCCGTTCAGAGGCGACTGTACATAATTGCAAAGTACAGGGAGATGCTACTCCGCAAATTTTTGGAAGCGAAGCACAATAATTTTGAGTCCGGCACGCCCACAACAGCTATAGATCTACAAATTTTAGACATGCTCTCAGATGCTCACCGTATTGCATTGGAGCAATTGCTGAAGCAGATGAGAGAGCACAAGCTGGAATGGACAAGGCCGTATACCTCAAGATTGTTTGAAGGAGGAAATGTACAGCATGGTGGGATCCTATCGCGATTCCATCCTAGAGTGAAGTACTGGGTAAGGCGAATAATTTCTATTGCCGGAGCTTGGACCGTTACTGAGGGAGTAGATAAGTGGGTCCGCGAGTGCCGTTCAACTACTCCTAGCGAGGGACGCAGTTACTTCAGGAGCCAGCTGAGGCTACTTTTGCCCCAATCTGCAGTTTTGTTGAGCCCGTCCAAGATCTGGACTCTAGGACGCCTTTCTCTGGACGATGGGGCTGGATAAAATTTGTACAGATGTGATTCAGTTTTCACTTTTTGGTCATCTACAGTCGGTTGGAACTCACAATTTGTGCAGGGATATAGTGGCTATAGGACCAGTTTTGGATATAGACGCAGATCCGACAGAATTTGTTGGTGTTTTTAGACGAGGTCCAGATGCGATTCCGAATTCTTCAAGATCTAGCTCTCCACAATCTGAGATTCCGAGTTCTTCCAGTTCTAGTTCTTCCAGTGATTCTCGAATGCTTTTCACTGCTGATGATCTTCCTGAGATCCCACCTACCGATGATGTTCTTGAGGATGAAGAGACACCTGTTGATCGGACTTCAATGTCTACTGCTATTGTCTCTTCACACGATTATACAAACGCGTTTGCACATCTCAGAGCTATAGTTGATCAGATCTCTTTTGAGCAAGTGCAAACCAGATTTCACGTGGACAAACTCAAGGTCGAGCTTTCTAAGAAATTTTCAAACCTTGAAAATGCGTTTCTTATGGCGTCGAATAATCAAGACAGAGTTGTTCTTGCTCAAACCAATGTTCTCTGTAAGGAGATGCAAGCTCAGAAAGAAGCTCTGTCTAAGGAATTGGATGCTATGCGTAAGGAGGTACAGGACCAAAAAGCTGCTTTTGTGCATGATATGCTTGAATTCCGCGTGGAATCTGAACAAAACTTCCAGAGCCTCAGCGCTCAATTGTCTGAACTCATAGCCTACATCAATAGAGGTCGTGATGACAAAAAGGTGGAAATAAGCAGCAGTCATGGTCCGCAGCCTCCTGACGATCGAAGCAGACCTGGAGATGGTGGAAGAGGGAGAGGTAGTAGGAGTGAACTGTCAAGGAAGAGAGGAGGAAGTTCTAGTTCAAGAGGATTCAGATACTGGCTTGGAGGAAGTTGAGCAGAATTTGGTATGTTCAGTTCTTTGTACAAATCTCTTGTACTTAGCAGATTTGAATATATATATATAGCACGACTTCGAGCAATTTATTTTTGTCTCTAATTAAGTCGTAGGCTGCTAAGTTTTGTCATCACCAAAAATGGAGAAATTGTTAAGATAAAATATATTAGTTTTGGTGATAGCATAAACAAGATAAAGAACTGAACTTCAAGCTATCAGATTTGGAGTAATCGCACTCCATCCGTTCAGATTTGGATTGGCTTATTCAGATCAGATCAGAGATTATCAGATTTGGGTATTCGGGTTATCTCAGGTATTTGGGCAATCTCAGTTAATCGGGTCAATTATTTCAGTTTCGGGAAACAGAGTTTTTCAGATCCGGGTATAGTATTTAAGAGAGAATACAGAGGTTATTTATTCAGATTTCAGTAAAGAAGGTTCAGATTGGAACAGGGTGTTTCAGATATGAATAAAGATAAGAGCTGACGTTATGTGTAAAGAAGAGAGAATTAAGATTTGACTATATTTATATTCTGAAGAAGACAAAAGGGAGATATTTCGTAAAGAAGAGAAATTTCAGATTTGACAGTTTTTCTTTATAACGAGAAGAGCAGACAGAGTTTCAGACTTGAAAGTGATATCTTTTCAGATTAGTTAAAAGGGGAAAAGATCAAATTTCCGATTTCAAATTTCAGATTTCAGTGTCGAAACAGATTTGAGCTTCAGATTCTATCAGTTATACATTCAAAATGATTCAACGAACGAGATTTAATTGTATAAAGCCTGTTAGACAAAGTGGATGAAAGAGACTCAGTTCATAGCTATTTGGAGAATACTTTGCAGGACGCAGAGTTGGTCTATTTGGTGTTTACCAATTTTGGGTATTAAAGTCAAATAAGCTCTGACAACTTTATACAGACCTTTGTGTAGCACTAATGGAGCATTTAATGCGTTGATACGATGAAGATATGCAAACAAGGTTTGTGTCTACTGGCTCATTTATTGACCGTTGAAGATGAAAGAGTATATATAGCTGAAGATTTCAATGAAGAAGCCCTCGATCGTTTTTGAATCTCTCACTCGCTCGCTCTTTGGTTGCTCTCGACAAATTGAAAAAGCTCTCGGCGATTAACAAGTTCTCTCATACTCTGAGATATTCACATCGCAAAATATTTTGAGTCTCAGCCTTCATTATCTCGAAAAACACTTTAGTTCAGCTCTTTCATAGATATAATTTTCGAGATATCTTCTGGTTTACCTTAGTAAACTGTTCTTGTTGTTCAAAGAACCAGAAGATTTACAGAACTCATTTGTTTCGTGTCTATTGTAAAATCAGATTCGAGTCTGTAACGAACTTGCTGTGTGAAGCAGTTCGAAAATCTATATTGCTTGTAAACAGCAGTGTAATCTGCCTTGTATTTGGAGTTGCTAGGAGTTCACGTTAAGTGAAGCTTACGTGATTGGGTGTCTACAGGAGCTGTAAACATCAAATTCTTCTAGTGGAACCTTCCTGAAAAGGAAGAAGGGGAGACGTAGGATTTAAGATCCGAACTTCCAGAAACAAATTCTCGACTCTATCTTTTATTACTTGCATTGTATTTATTCACTGTTTAATCGATTTCTTTCCGCACAATATTTGTTAAACGAGAGAAGAGATCTGAACTGAGAGCCTCAAATCTGGTATTTCAGATCTAAGTTAAGCGAGGCTTGTAAAAACAGTTTTGAAAGTTTCGAAAAATAAAAAATCGAAGGAGTTTATTCAACCCCTTCTGAACTCCTAAGCTTATTTTAAACACTTTTTCGATTTCATTGATCCTATCACAGACTATAAAAGTCACCTTCACCAAGGACTTGGACGTAGTTGTAAGGTTACATCTTCCGAATAAACATAAAGATAAAAAGATTTAGGGGCGATATACAATTAACCCAACTCAAGAAAGTTTCGTACAGTTACTCAAAGATCTATTCGTCCCCCTGGTGGTTTTTTATAAGCAAACTTGATAAACTGGTTTTTGCCTCTGCTACATATACTCTGTAACATTATCATTTTTGAAGTAGTTCATTGGCCTTGTTCAACCAAACGTCGTAAATCTCATCCGAGTATAGGACAAAGTGCACCTGAAAGACATTGCAATCGGTGATGATTGTATTCCATGTATAGTGCTTCAAACAATCAATTTATCATGAAGTAATAAAAGGTTTTAAATGAATGCTAGCTTTGGAAGTTTAAAAGTTACGCATTATTTTCATTCACGCAGTTAAAATTTCTCCAGTCATAGAATCACCACTCAAGGTGGATGTTGTGTATTGATTAGGAAAATGATCTTTTACCTCCTTTATGGAACTTGATGATGTATTCCCAATTAAATAACCCCAAAACTTGGAAACCGATCTCCCAGTCGACTGCAACGAACAAACTTCTTCATCAACCAACCCAGAAACTCACCTCTTATTTGGGCTGCGTGAATAAACGTTAAATAATTCCCACTTGATAGAGTTACCTCCATTAACTCAAATCTCTAAGTTGGTTAGCAGGGTATGGTTCAACTTAAATCCAGAGCACTCGGAGAGACAAATTATACCTTACGTATAGTCAATGATTCAATAAATAATACAAGATACCTAACAATATAAGTACAATGGAGGATCGAATCCAATGTAAAATGCAATAAGGAAAGAAAGCACAAAACTACCTCCTTAATGTCCTTTGTGAAATCTTTGACTGTAGAAATGGCCACAGTGGCAGCTTCATCATAAGGATACCTGCATTCAAGTGCAACAGATATAGGACAAAGGGCCAACATATAGAAAAATAGCATTTCGTCGCTAGTTCGGAGACATTTTTCTAAAATCAAGGTTTCCCAGTTCACTATACGCAATCATGGGTTAAAAGCTGCCCCATGTTAAGAGAAGCATTGCAATACGCACAAATAAATGATCAAACAGTTTCCAGAAAGGTGGCAACAAATCCGCAAATTAAAATGTATCAGTCATGATGCGACAACATACCCATAGACACCGCATGATATTGCTGTGAAGGCAATGTATTGGATACCGTTCTCTTTGGCGATGCGCAAACTGTTTCTGCATCATGTTCCACCGAAAAGAACAAAAGCATGATGTAAACCTCCAAGGAGGTGACTTGTTAATGTCATTCACTCAAGTATGTACCTATATGCGTTTCTCAAAGTGGCTTGAGGGTTTTTATCAATGCCATAAATTGGTCCAACTGTGTAAATAACATGAGAAGCTGGCAACCGGAAGCCCCTAGACATATCAAAATGTTAGCACATTAAGGTTCATCACCTGATCAGTGAAAGCAGGGGTATAATACACACAACGCGTTAAAAATTATTCATATTACACTATCTACGAGGATATACCTGGTAATCCTTGCTTCTCCAGTAGGACAGCGAATTCCAGGGCTTACTTCTGGGAGCGCATAGCATGCTTTGAATAATTCTGGACCAGCAGCTCTATGTATTGCTGTAAATAAGCGAGGGAGGAAAAAACATATGAAGAAAGCACCCAAGTAGAACATTCCTCCAGAGAAAAAAGAACATGAAACGATTACCCCCATCGGCGCCACCACCTCCAAGCATCCCTTCATTGGCTGGATTTACCTATCAAAAACCATGCAAAGAATAAAAGGAATCTAAATAAATATTACAACAACGTAACAACACATAGTATTAATATCCGACTTAGGAAAAGAATAAGACATCGCTAAAATATGGATTGCATAAAACAAGTCACCATTTGGTTCTTATGATGTGACAATGACGAAATATAATATAGAATTATTTTCGAACTCGAGCCAAACGTTCGGGCGAAAAACAGATGCGCACGTTAAAGTTAATGTACTAGCAATGCAATGCAGATCCTGGCGCGATTAAATTCATCAGATAACAAGAACCATACAGTTTTCAATTGCAGTGTATCTGTGTTAAGTGAATTCGACAAGATATGATCATTTAGTAAGAACAATTTCTCCTGCTGGGTCGCACTACAGTGAGGCGGAATTGGCTGACAAAATCACAGAAACCAAGTAAAATTAAGTAATCGAGAAGGAAGAGAACAGAGATCGATACTATGGCATCCGTCGAACCATCGACAGACCACTCAGTGATGTCGCCTAGCAGAATCTTAAGCACAAAAGACTCCGAGATTGGAAACTCCACTGTCCGACTGCCATCTGCTCTGCCGGAAGACATCTTCGAAAACGTAACGGCGACCGGAAACCCCCAGCCGCAGCAGTTCCCTGTGGCTGCCACCACTTGGAATGGTCTGGGTAGCGATTGAGTGAGCCCCGCGAAGCTTGTGGAATGTTTTTCAAACTAAGAAATGAGAAAAAGTTTACAATTCAGTGGAGAAATGGAAGTCAATCTTCGTTTGGATGGAGATAATTTTTTTTAAATTTCAAATAAGTTTTACAAAAATTGTGTCCAATCAAGTTCCACCTAAGGACCACAAGTAACGATGGGACTGGACGAATGGTTCTATCTATATCATCTCCATCCCAAATAAATCGAGAATTTCCATTGATATCCACGTGGAGATTAGTTTAGGTTATTAATAGATTATTATTTAGATTTTGATGGTCTTTTAGTAGGGTAAATTGGTGATAAATTCCTAATCAGAAAGTAATCTTACTTTTCAGTCCCTATGTATCTGAAAGTTATTCTGCAATCTCTGATTAAAAACAAAACTTGTTTATACTCCCTACAACTTATTTTTCTTTTTTTCAATGTCAAACAAAATGATAGCCGTTATTTGTTCAGTTTCTTCCCCAAATTTTCTTCGATCTTCCCATTTTCACAACCTCTGACATACAATACCAGTTCGTTTACTTGGAATTTTTTCTCAAAAATCTCCATCTCTTCTGTGTAGAACGGAATTCGATGAAAGATGAGCGATTCGTCAACCTCTTCTTCTTACTACGACTCCGCCGTGGGTGCCCCACAACCGGTACTGGTGTTGTTGACTTCACGTGTTTATGTCAGTGTGTGATTTCTGGGTGATGGGTTTGGATCTTTTCTTGGTTTGGGTTTTTGTGTTTGAAGCTTGAGGGGTTGGTTTTACTTCGTCTTGTCGGTTTCTCTGGGGTGATCCTCTCCGATTTTGGTGTCTTTCTTGTGTTTGTTAGAGTAGATGCCCAACTAGCCAACTTGTGGCGTGTGGGTTTATAGACTCTTGTATATGACAATCTGTATATATGATATTCGCATTTATTTATATGGCATTCTTTACTTTCATTGTGTTGTATGATGATTAACAATTGCGTTGAGTAAAGACCTAGAATGCACTATAGTGTATGTTAGATGTGATAGTGGGTATGACGACTATCATGAAACACATCTAATAGTCACTGTGTATTCTGAATTAGTTCCTAGTTGATTGGGCCGTCAAAATGAGGATAAGGCCGCCCGAGCTCGAGATATCTGCGATGCGAAGTACCATGTTTCATTGGTAGGGAATATTGTGATGTTCTGAGCATGCAGATAGATAGTGACCTGGTGATCTATCGAACTACCCTCGTTCGGACTTTCCAAGTGGTTACCATTTGTCGAGTGGATAAGTCCGAGGTCTTGGTTGTACTGATTAGTCCTCACGACTCGAAACGTCATTGAGACTCTACCTGATAGGCGTCTCACTTTGACCCGTTTGCCGACTCACTTGGGGTCATTAGACAGCGGGATTGGGTGAGACCCCGATGCATGTAGGAGTCGATGCATCGTTGTCGAGGATTCACCGCTCGCAGACATGCGTGGATATCCTATGCTATCTGAGGGGATAATAGTGTATAAATCTCTGGCCAGAGTACTAGAAGTGTTTTAGGTAAATGGATTTACCTAGTTACACTCGCGATGTCACTATTCGATCTCCAAGATGTATGCATAGCTATCGGATCTTTAGCGACTCTCAATTTACCAATGGTCGTTGATCTGATCGGGATATATGGATTGAAAGGACCTTACTGTACGCTAACCACTGATGGATCTGTTTAGACAGATCCTGATTAAAGTTTTGAAATTATACAAAACCTACTATGTGTTTCTAACAATTATACTTAGTGTACAGATTCCAGGATCGAAAGACGAAGATCAGCAGTAGCGTAATCTGTCCAG
>KV018492.1:9070-39783 GCA_001598015.1 Dorcoceras hygrometricum
TATTTTATGCCATGCCTTAATATATATGTTATATGATGAAGTATGTACGACTACAGTATGATTTAACGTTTAAGATCTTTCAAGCACGCATGTCATGAAATTATGTTCCTATACTTATGTGCCTGTATGTGGTTTTATTATACATACTTTGTTATTAGCGGATAGAGCATGATGGGCCTTTAGGCTCACTTGGTTTAATGGTGCAGGTGAGCATGATGTTGATGATATTACTCCGACCGTTAGCGGCTCTCACCTCATGGATACGACTCATATGTTCTATTAAGTTATGCTATGTTTATGCTATGCCTTAACATATATATTATGATGATTTATGTACGATTACAGTATGATTTAACGTTTAAGGTCTTTTAATGCACGCATGTCATGAAAATTATATTCATACGCTTATGTGCATGTGTGTGGTTTTATTATATGTACCTTGTTATTAGCAGATATAGCATGCTGGGTCTTTAGGCTCACTAGGTTTATATGGTGCAGGTGAGCATGATAATGTTGATGATATTACTCCAACCGGCGGTGAGGACGTCTGATGCTCCGCTGCGGCTCTTACCCCGTGACCGCTTAGTTAATTCATGTTATTTGCTTTTAAACATGTTCAGTTTTTCCGCAAACAGTTTTTGAGTACTCTGATTTTTATAATTAGCTTGTGAGACGTGGATTAAGGATTTTTGTAGTTGTTTTATCACATGTTGAGATGTTATTTTTAATGCTTAAGTTATGGTTTTTATTTATCGCTTTCATAAATGTTTATTCTACATCGGCTTTAAAAAAAATAAAAATTTTAGAGATTTAGTATGTTTCAGCATGGCCGGGAAGAAGCTACCTGGGAGGTAGAGGAGAAGATGAGTCAAGAATGGCCTCATCTGTTTGAGCTTTGACAGTGGAGTTGTGTTGGTTGGTTTTAGTGTTTTGATGGATTCTTCCCTGTGTTTGCCTTGATTTCAAGGACGAAATCTCTTAAGGTGAGGAGAATGTGAGGATCGAGATTGAAAATTGGTGATTAATCGGGAGTTATGGATTATCGAATTTCATACTTGAGGATTTTGGTCGAATCTGTGTTGAAAATGGAGTTGATTCATGGAGTCCTTCGATAAAGATGGTCCCAGTTAGTATTCAGATATGAGTACTCAGTTGGGGTTCTAGCGAGTGACATCTGAGTAGTAGAGACTGGCACGAGTAGTGATGCATCGTCGCTTTGCAATTTCAGATGTCTCGCTAGTGGGTGAAATCTGTTCGACGGCGTGACCAGATGTCTACGCGAGTCAACGGTGCTAGGTAGCTAGCGAGCGCTGATATGAGGATAGCGAGAGACATCTGTTAGCGTTAGCGTGCGGATGTGAGAAGCTGCCACGTGTTGGTCAACACATCTGAGTTGACTGCTGTTGTTAGCGTCGTTCAGATGTTGCTATCGAGAGAGATATGTTCCAGAATTTGAAGCTCTGCTACATCGTTTTTATTAGTTAGCGCGACGTCTTTTGCTGTTATGCATTAGTGGAGAGTAGCGAAGTCTGATTCGTGACAGCTAGGCCAGCTGTGAGTGAGCGCTGGATTCAGATGTGAGGATTCCTGCTTAAGTGCAAGATGGGATCTGAGTTGATAAGAACAGAAGCTGAATTCGAGGATTTAAATACAAGTGTTGAACGACACTTAGCGTATTTTTCGACCCCAATATTTCTTATCTTCTTCCTCTTCGAAACCCTCGATAGTTACTGTTCATCGAACGTTATTTCTTCGATTTACTGTCGATTTCCGCTGAAGTTTGGAGCAAGGAGGGTGGCGCTGAACCGGTCTCCCTTAGCCCTTTCGATTGTTACCAGTTAGGAGACCTGAGTCAACGTGTAGAAGGAGCACGAAGGAATTTCAGTGTTCACGAATTTCACAGCTGACCCGAGAGTTCTTTAGCTCATTTGAGCTTCTGGATTTGAGCTCCCAGACAGTTCCTGCTGTGTTTTTCGAGACCAGCGAGGAAGCAGGTTTGAGCAGGCTGAGGTTGCCGTGCCCTGGTGAGATCTGTTGAGGTAGAAATTGAGATCTGAGGTACGAATTGAGCTTCTGATTACAGCTTTGGCATAAGCGTGTAGTGTTTTGAAGCATGAATGATGCTCCGTGGAATCTGTTTTCTGAGTATTGTGTTTTATGTGAACAGATGTGGCTTATACTTGAATTTATGTGTTCTCTTTACGTTACGAATTGAGCTTCTGATTACAGCTTTGGCATAAGCGTGTAGTGTTTTGAAGCATGAATGATGCTCCGTGGAATCTGTTTTCTGAGTATTGTGTTTTATGTGAACAGATGTGGCTTATACTTGAATTTATGTGTTCTCTTTACGTGTATTATGCAAGATGAAATCAGATTTGAATTTCCTGGCATACATGCATACATATTGAGCCTTTTGATTGATTGATTGAGAACCTGAGAAAGAGCCACGTTGTGATCGACAGACAGATGTGTCGTGCCTGAAAGGTCCAATGCTATCATCGGAGTGGTGATCGACTGATTCTTCGTGTCTGAATACCACCGAGCTGTGATGGGTAATTGAGTGGCCAGCCCTGAAGATCACGCACCCATGATTTCCACCGGCTGATTGACTGTGCGTGGTATAGAGGCTCGCTTTTGATTTGCCAGCTGACTCATTGGCCTAGATTGACCGATTCTTTGACAGCCCTAATGCATTCATGTTTTGATATACTGCATGTTTATGAGTTGCTTTTATCTTAGTGCTCTTCGTACTGAGGTTTGACCTCGTATTTCTTTTCGTGCTTTTGTGTCTTGGGTCTGTGTTGCCCATTGCAGGAGCTACAGGTAATCTGGATGGGCAGAGTGGAGCTTCAGCTAGTAGCTCCCCGTTTGGATGAGTCCCAGTGAATCTATATTATGTATTGAACCAGGGGATGCCCTGAGTTTGTATGTATTTTGGGGATCTGTATTCGAGTTTATTTGATTACCTGTCTGTTTTTTGGATTTTGAGTAAACCCTATTTTGAGTATTAATATTTTGAATGATGTTTTTATTGTTCAGGCCCAAACATTTGAAGAAAATTTTAAGCCCAGTTTTTATGCTTCCGCGATATGTGCTTAATTGTGCTTTAATCTTAGTTGATTAGCACGGGGCCTGACACCAAGACCACTACTTCTACAAAAGATGACACATACTCTGAAAATGAAATTTCTTCAAAAGGCATATGCCATTTATGTGTAATTTCAAAAGATAAACGAGAAGCTATTCTCGATTTAGTCCAACAAATTCCAGATCAAGAAACTCAAAAGCAATATCTCAATAAATTAAAAGACTTAATAATAGAGGAAGATAGTTAAAAACGAGATCCTGTCAAAGAACATTTCAGTTTAAGCACTCTGTTTGATAAATATCCTCAACAGAGTATTCTCAAACAAATAACCACAAAAGATTTACAAACAGAAATCAATATACTCAAAAAGCAGGTTAATCAGCTTCAAAATGATCTTTTTTCCCTAAGAGAAAAGGATTTAGAATTAGAAACAAAAGTTTTACTCGTCAGTCCTAGTCCTATTGAAGAAATCAATGTCAACAATCTCAATGAAGCTTCCACAAGCAATTTTATCAACTCAATTCAAAAAATTGACTTCCAAAAATGGTACATCAATATTAATTTATTAATTAACGATTTCAAAATAACTCTCATAGCCCTTTTAGACTCTGGAGCAGATCATAATGTTCTGCGAGAAGGAGTTATACCTTCGAAATATTACGAAGAAACAACAGAACAATTATATACAGCTAATTCAAAACCCCTAGATGTCAGATATAAACTATCAAACGCACATATCTGTAATAATGATTACTATTTCAAAAATGTGTTTACTTTAGTCCGAGATATATCGCAAGATATGATCCTTGACACTCCTTTCCTTACTCAAATTTATCCATTTCAAGTCAACAGTAAGGGCGTGTTTACAAAAATTCATGGTCGACATATTCCGTTTCCATTCATAACACCTGTCAAACAGAAAGAAATATTACTATTGCAAAACTCTTCAATATTTAAACAAATAAACATTATACATCATAAAAAACAACATATTAATTCTTTAAAAGAAGAAATTCCTTACCTTCAAATTGACGAGCAATTACTTAATCCTCAAACTAAACAAAAAATATCAGAATTAGAACTCTACATAACAAATCAAATTTGTAGCGAACTCCCAAATGCTTTTTGGGATCGCAAAAGCCATATAGTCACCCTTCCTTATGAAAAGGATTTCAATGAAAGAAACATTCTGTGAGGACTAGAAATCTGTTAAGTATGATTTAATGGCTAATCAGCTTTTGGATTAAGATTTGTCACGGAAATTGTGATTTCTGAGTGCTCAGCTTTAGACGTGGAGTGATCAACAGTGAGAGGTTGGTGATCGAGTGAGATCTGCGTCGAATTTGGAGTCCAGCAGTTGAATTTCCCTATCGAGAAATGATTCCAATAGAAATTCAGATTTGAGGTTCATCGCCGAGAGAAGCTAGGCCAGCAGCGTTCTTGCGTGGAGTTTTGCGAGCATTCAGCTGTGAGTACTCAGCAGGGGCATGGTTTAGATGTTGGTACTCAGTAGTAGCGCGAGCAGATGTCAACGCTAGTCAACTCAGCAGTGAGAGTGTAGCGAGAGGCAGCTGTTAGCATTAGCGCACGTACGAGATGATGCCACGTGTTAGTCAACACAACTGAGTTGACCGATGGTTGTTAACGTTGTTCAGGTGTCGCTAGAGGGAGAGATCTGTTTCAACTGTGGAAGCTATGCTACGTCGTTTTGATTAGTTGGTGCGACGACATTTGCTGTGGAGTTAGTAACTCGTTTAGACATCTGAACCATTTCAGTATAGCCAGTTGAGGGTAAAAGCTGGATTCAGCTTTGAGAGGACTTTTGCCTTAACTTAAGCAAAGATCTGAATTGCTTAGAACAGTAGTGATTCGTTGATTTATATACCAAGTGCTGCCCAACACATGGCGTATTTTGAACCCGATTTTCCTCATCGTTTTCTCCAGTAAACCCTCGATAGATACTGTTCATTCGAACCCTTCTTAGGTAAATTTCCGTCGATTTCTGCCTTTATTTGGAGCGAGATTGGTGGACTGAGCTCCGCTTGAGTAGCTCTTTCGATTGATATCAGTTAGGTGGCTTGAGTCGACGTTGGAAAGGGAACGCGAAGTAGCAGTTTTGTTCAAACGATTTCGCAAGCTAGACCCGAGAGTTCTTCAGCTCTCTTGAGCTTTTGGATTTGAGCTCCAGGGAAGTCCCTGCTGAGTTGGGCGTGATCAGAAAGGTAGCACGTTTGAGCAGGCTGAGGTTTCTGTGCCCTGGTGAGATCCGTTGAGGTAGAATTTGAGAATTGAAGGTACGAGTTGAGCTTTTGTTAACAGCTTAGACATAGCGTGCTAGTATTTGAGGCATGAAATCTGTGCTATGTGATTTCTGTGTTTACGTGAACAGCTTGATCGAATTGATATGTCCTATTTATGTGTTATATGCATGTTGAAATCAGATTTGAATTTCATGGCATTAATGCATACATATTGAGCCTTTGATCGATTGAGAACCTGAGATAGAGCCACGTTGTGATCGGCAGACAGATGTGTCTTGCCTGAAAGGTACAACGCTATCATCGGATTAGTGACCGACTGATTGGTTTTGTCTGAAAACCACCTAGCTGTGATGGCTGATGGGCCTGAAGATCACGGACCGATGATTGAGCTGTGATGGCTGACGGGCCTGAAGATCACGGACCGATGATTTCCCCGATTGATACACTGTGCGGGTATAGAGGCTCGATTGAGATTACTTCCAGCTGATTAGCAGGCCTTGATTACAGATGTTCTTTGACAGCCACATGCAATCATGACTTAGAATACTGCATGTTTATGATTTGCTGTTATATTAGTGCTCATTTGTACTGAGACTTGACCTCGTATTATTTTCTTGCTTTTTGTATTGTTTGGGTCTGTGTGCCCAGTTGCAGGATCTTCAGGTAACCAAGCTGGACAGACTGGAACCCCAGCTGGTCGATCCCCATATCCTTGAATTCCCAGTTATTATATTATGTATTGATCCAAGGGATTCCCTGAGGTTATATGTATTCTGGGGTATCGTTGTTTATTTGATATTTGTTTACTTGTTGTAGTTGGAGTTTGATTGAACTCGTATTTTAATTTTGACTATTTTGAAGATATGATTTGGTTCAGGCCCAACTTTATTTCGAAAATTTTTAGCCCTATTTTATGCTTCCGAGTTTATGTTCTTAATTGTGCTATTAATCCTTGTTGTTTAGCACGGGGCCTGACACTTTTGGTATCAGAGCTTAAACTGGGATAAGCTCGTTTTCCTTTGATCACACTCGAGTCTAGGCACGGATTTTGGATTTGATTTTGATTGATTCTGTTGCTTATGTGAATGTTTTACATGCCTCTGTGATTATCTGCTGTTAGTTCTTATTTTGAGATTTGATTAGATTCCACCGAGGAGAGGTAGAGGTAGGACTGCTAGACGTTCCGTTGAGGAGTCGAGGCCTCGGATAGTGATGTGGGCATTCAGAAGAATATCCCTTCACCTCGTCGAGAGAGACATGCGGAGGTAGAGGATGCGACGAGACAAATTGGCGAGATGGAGATAGTTTTAGCGAGGTTTCAGTGGACGAATCTCCCTACGTTCATGGGCGCTGAAGGAGGTTTGATAGACGAGGGTTGGCTAGTTCAGATGGAAGAATTGTTTGATACTTTGGAGTATGCTCCTGAGAAGATATTGAAGCTAGCGGTGTTGCAGTTGAGAGATAATGCGCAGCGCTGGTGGAGAGGTACTTCCCGTATCTTGCGAGAGAGTGGGGCTGTGATTACTTGGGAGAGCTTCTGTGTAGCGTTCCAACAAGAGTATACCCCAGAGTCCTACTACAACAGTCGTGAACGAGAGTTTGACAACTTGAAGCAAGGGAATATGAAGGTGGCCGAGTATGCCAGACAGTTCTTTTCTCTTTTGATGTATGTTCCCCATGTAGCTAACCAGGAAAGGACTAATAGTAATAAGTTTCTGAAGGGTTTGAGGCCTGATTTGTTCCGGATGCCCGTATCTTGCGAGAGAGTGGGGCTGTGATTACTTGGGAGAGCTTCTGTGTAGCGTTCCAACAAGAGTATACCCCAGAGTCCTACTACAACAGTCGTGAACGAGAGTTTGACAACTTGAAGCAAGGGAATATGAAGGTGGCCGAGTATGCCAGACAGTTCTTTTCTCTTTTGATGTATGTTCCCCATGTAGCTAACCAGGAAAGGACTAATAGTAATAAGTTTCTGAAGGGTTTGAGGCCTGATTTGTTCCGGATGGTGTTGTCTGGTTCACCTACGACTTATGCTGAGGCCATGGATCGTGCTGTAGATATTGAGGAGAGTTTGTTGGAGGCACAGGCTCCGGTTCAGCCGTCAGTGGGGCGCTCTTTTCAACCGGTGCAAGATGTGTCGCAATCGTTTCAGTCTCCTCAAGGGTCGCATCAATCGAGTCGTCAGAGGTTCAAGCCGCGAGGCAAACAGTTTAAGAAGAAGACGCATTCGAGTTCCTCTGGTTCTGTGAGTTCTGGTGGCAGTAGTTCTGGTGGTGTGTTTTGTGGACAGTGCGGAGGGAAGCATGAGACTTCGCAGTTTCGTGGAGTTCGAGGTTTTTTTCATCTTTGTGGACAACCGGGACATTTTTGCTAGAGCGTGTCCTTTGATGGGAGGGCAGTCTCTGAGTCAGTCGCAGCAAGGTTCCGCTGGTGGTTATTCACAGCGACAGCAGCCTTTTGTTCCATCCCAACGATCTGGATTCCAACCTCGTGAGCCTTCTAGGTTTGGAGTACCTTCGAGACCTTAGTTTTCGGGACCGTAGCAGGCTCAGGCGAATGCCTTGACAAGAGAGCAGGCTGATGAGATACCTACGGGAGTGATTCAAGGTACATGCTTTATCTTTGATTTTCCTGCACGAGTTTTTATTGACACTAGAGCATCACACTCCTTCATTTTTGAGTTGTTTGTGTATGAGCGTGGGTTGAGTTCTTCCCCACTGTGTGATGTTGTCTCCGTGTCCACCCCTGCTGGTGTGAGTCTGTTGTCCCGAGAGATGGTGTTGGATTGTCTGATTAGATTTGATGAGCATGTTTTGATGACCCATCTGATTGTTTTGGGAATTAGAGATTTTTATTGCATTCTGGGTATGGATGTGCTGACTGAGAATAGAGCGACCGTTGATTGTTTCCATGGTGTGGTGAGGTTTAGTCCTCGATCTAGAGAGAAATGGGAGTTCTATGGTGCTGATTCACGATCTAAGATTCCTATGGTGTCAGCCATGGAGATGTTTAGTTTGTTGTCGTTAGAGAATTCAAGGTTTATGATCTATGCCCTAGATGTTTCCCGTGAGTCGAGAGTGGAGTTGAGCGATGTTCCGATTGCTCAAGAGTTCCCAGATGTGTTTCCAGACAAGATTCCTGGATTTCCTCGCGCGAGATTGATTTCAGTATAGAGTTGGTGCCTGGTACAGCCCAGATTTCTAGAGCTCCGTATCGATTGGCGCCAGCAGAGTTGAAAGAACTCAAGGATCAGTTGAGAGATCTTCTTGAGAAATGCTTCATTAGATCGAGTATGTCGCCTTGGGGAGCTCCGATTCTGTTTGTGAAGAAGAAAGATGGATCTATGAGGATGTGCGTTGATTTTCGGCAGTTGAACAAAGCGACAGTGAAGAACAAGTATCCTTTGCCGAGGATTGATGACTTGTTCGATCAGTTGCAAGGATCGGCCGTGTACTCAAAGATTGATTTTCGATCTGCTATCATCAGTTGCAGATTAGAGACGTTGATGTAGCGAAGACAGCTTTTCAAACGAGATACGGGCATTATGAGTTTCTTGTGATGCCGTTGGATTGACGAATGCTCCTACTGTGTTCATGGATTTGATGAATCATGTCTTTAGCGAGTACATCGATCGATTCGTGATTGTCTTCATAGATGACATCTTGGTGTATTCGAGGAGTTTCAGAGAGCATAAAGAGCACTTGAGGTTAGTGTTGCAGAGACTGAGAGACTCACAATTGTATTATAAGTTCAGTAAGCGTGAATTCTGGCTAGACAGAGTTATCTTCTTGGGTCATGTGATTTCAGCTCAAGGAATTTATGTGGATCCTAGTAAGGTTGAAGCAGTTCTTAACTGGGAGCGACCTAGGAATGTTTCCGAGATCCGTAGTTTCTTGGGATTGGCTGGCTACTATAGGCGTTTCATTGAGAAGTTCTCTTCGATAGCCAGGCCGATGACTCAGTTGACCCAGAAGGATAGGAAGTTTGTTTGGACTGATGAGTGTGAGTCGAGTTTTCAGATGCTGAAGGAGAAGTTGACTACTGCTCTTGTTTTGGCCTTGCCTTCGGGTTCTGGAGGTTTTGTGGTGTGCTCCGATGCTTCTATGAGTGGTTTAGGGTGTGTTTTGATGCAGAACGGGTACGTGATTGCGTTTGCATCTCGAAATTTGAAGCCTCATGAGACGAGATACCCCGTTCATGATCTAGAGTTGGCTGCGAATATGTTTGCCTTGAAGATATGGCGACACTATCTGTATGGTGAGGAGTTTGTGGTGTACACCGACCACAAGAGTTTGAAGTATATCATCACCCAGTCAGATTGAATATGAGGCAACGTCGTTGGATGGAGTTGCTTAAGGATTTTGATTGCGAGAAACAGTATCAGCCTGGGCGGATGAACTTGGTAGCCGATGCTTTGAGTAGAAAGCCCAGCCTGCGAAGCTAACATCCTTGACTATCTCGAGAGTCCACGAGCATTTGAGTACTTCTGGTTGGAGATTCCAGCCGAGTGATCAGTACTTCTTAGTTTCTTTGATTCAAGTTGAACCGCAGATTGTGATTGACATCAGAGAGGCGCAGAGGACTGATCCGTATATCCATGAGTTGAGGATTAAGGCCTAGAATGGTCAATCTGAAGATTTCTCTGTTGCTTCGGATGGGTGTCTGAGATTTCGTGGTAGATTAGTGGTTCCAAACTTGATTGATTTGAAAGAGACTATTCTGAATGAAGCACATTGCAGTCGTTATAGCGTGCATCCGGTGGAGAAGAAAATGTACCATGCTTTGAAATCTCACTACTGGTGGGAAGGCATGAAGAGCGACATTTCTAGTTTTGTTTCTCGATGTTTGAATTGTCAGCAGTTCAAGGCTGAAAGAATGAGACCTGGTGGATTGTTGCAGAGTTTAGAGATGCCTCAATGGAATTGGGAGCACATCGCCATGGATTTTGTGACTCATTTGCCTCGATCGAGTAGGGGATGCGATGCGATTTGGGTGGTGATTGATAGATTCTCGAAGTCAGCCCATTTCATTCCCTATGATGTGAGGTGCTCGATGAAGAAAATGGCGAAGTTGTATGTCGACCATGTGGTTAGATTGCATGGAGTGCCTGTTTCGATAGTATCAGATAGAGATCCGAGATTCACTTCTCGATTTTGGAAGAGTTTGCAAGCAGCAATGGGTTCGAGATTGGCTATGAGTACGGCGTACCACCCCCAGACAGATGGCCAATCTGAGAGGACCATTCAGACTTTAGAGGATATGCTGCTTGCAATTGTCATGGATTTCAGTGGTGGCTGGCAGGATTCTTTGTCCTTAGTTGAATTTTCTTACAACAACAGCTACCAAGTGACTATTGGAATGGCTCCGTTTGAAGCTTTATATTTTTGCAAGTGTAGATCACCGATTTGTTGGGAAGAAGTTGGTGAAACACAGCTTTCTAATCCTGATTTTGTGCAGCATATGAAAGATCAGATTGATTTGATTCAGAGTAGGATGAAAGCCGCGCAAGATAGATATGCTAGCTATGCTAATAAGCGACGCAGACCATTAGAATTTGAGGTTGGCGATCGGGTATTTCTCAAGATTTCTCCTTTCAAGAGTGTTATGAGATTCAGATTTAAGGGTAAGTTAGCTCCTAGATTCGTTGGTCCCTTTGAGATTGTTGAGCGGATTGGACAGTTGGCTTATAGATTGAAGCTGCCTGATGAGTTAGCAGTGATGCATGATGTTTTTCATGCGTCAATGTTGAGAAAATATGAGCCAGATCCATCCCATGTTCTGAGAACTGATGAAGTAGAGCTAGACCAGACCCTGAGCTATGTTGAATATCCAGTGCAGATTCTGGATAGAAAGGAGAAGCAACTGAGGAATAAGGTTATACCGTTGGTGATGGTCCAATGGAGCAAGAATGGGCGTGAAGAAGCTACCTGGGAAGTTGAGGAAAAGATGAGACAGGAGTGGCCTCATCTATTTGAGTTATAACAGCAGCGTTTCAGGTAACCTTCTAGCTTGATTGAATTTGTGGTTTAAGTGATTTTGCTGCTGAATCGAGATTCTGTTTAGTATTGAGTTTTACTAGGCAGTATGGCATGAGTATATTAGGAATGGTGTCTAGTATAGTGTGTCATGAATAAGCTACCTTGCTGTTGTGATTTTGATTTGATGACTTAACTGATTTCGAGGACGAAATCGATTTCTAGTGGGGGAGAGTGTGAGGACTAGAAATCTGTTAAGTATGATTTAATGGATAATCAGCTTTTGGATTAAGATTTGTCACGGAAATTTTGATTTCTGGGTGCTCAGATTTAGACGTAGAGTGATCAGCAGTGAGAGGTTGGTGATTGAGTGAGATCTGCGTCGAATTTGGAGACCAACAGTTGCATTTCCCTATCGGGAAATGATTCCAGTAGAAATTCAGATTTGAGGTTCATCGCTGGGAGAAGCTAGGCCAGCAGCGTTCTTGCGCGGAGTTTTGCGAGCATTCAGCTAGGAGTACTCAGCAGGGGCGTGGTTCAGATGTTGGTACTTAGTATTAGCGCGAGCAGATGTCAACGCTAGTCAACTCAGCAGTGAGAGTGTAGCGAGAGGCAGCTGTTAGCATTAGCGCACGTGGGAGATGATGCCACGTGTTAGTCAACACAACTGAGTTGACCGCTGGTTGTTAACGTTGTTCAGATGTCGCTAGAGGGAGAGATCTGTTTCAACTGTGGAAGCTATGCTACGTCGTTTTGATTAGTTGGTGCGACGTCGTTTGCTGTGGAGTTAGTAACTCGTTTAGACATCTGAACCATTTCAGTATAGCCAGTTGAGGGCGGAAGCTGGATTCAGCTTTGAGAGGACTTTTGCCTTAACTTAAGCAGAGATCTGAATTTCTTAGAACAGTAGTGATTCGAGGATTTATATACCAAGTGCTGCCCAACACTTAGCGTATTTTGAACCCGATATTCCTCATCGTTTTCTCCAGTAAACCCTCGATAGATACTGTTCATTCGAACCCTACTCCGGTAAATTGCCGTCGATTTCTGCCGTTGTTTGGAGCGAGATTGGTGGCGCTGAGCTCGTCTTGAGTAGCTCTTTCGATTGATATCAGTTAGGTGGCCTGAGTCAACGTTGGAAAGGGAACGCGAAGTAGCAGTGTTGCTCGAACGATTTCGCAAGCTAGACCCGAGAGTTCTTCAGCTCTCTTGAGCTTTTGGATTTGAGCTCCAGGGAAGTCCCTGCTGAGTTGGGCGTGACCAGCAAGGTAGCACGTTTGAGCAGGCTGAGGTTGCCGTGTCCTGGTGAGATCCATTGAGGTAGAATTTGAGAATTGAAGGTACGAGTTGAGCTTTTGTTAACAGCTTAGACATAGCGTGCTAGTATTTGAGGCATTAAATCTTTGCTTTGTGATTTCTGTGTTTACGTGAACAGCCTGATTGAATTGATATGTTCTGTTTACGTGTTATATGAATGTTGAAATCAGATTTGAATTTTTATGGCATTCATGCATACATATTGAGCCTTTGATCGATTGATAACCTGAGATAGAGCCACGTTGTGACCGGCAGACAGGTGTGTCTTTACTGAAAGGTACAACGCTATCATCGGAGTAGTGACCGACTGATTCGTTGTGTCCGAAAACCACCGAGCTATGATGGCTGACGGGCCTGAAGATCACGAACCGATGATTTCCCCGGTTGATACACTGTGCGGGTATAGAGGCTCGATTGAGATTACTGTCAGCTGATTAGCAGGCCTTGATGACCGATGTTCTTTGAAAGCCACATGCATTCATGACTTAGAATACTGCATGTTTATTATTTGCTGTTATATTAGTGCTCATTCGTACTGAGGCTTGACCTCGTCTTTTCCTGCTTTTTGTATTGTGTGGGTCTGTGTGCCCAGTTGCAGGATCTTCAGGTAACCAAGCTGGACAGACTGGAACGCTAGCTGGTCGATCCCCATTTCCTTGAAGTCCCAGTTATTATATTATGTATTGATCAAGAGTGTTGGAGTGCAATAATTGTCCCTGCTAGGTAGAGCGATCGAACCGTGGCGCTTGAGTTGCTATACAGTTTAAAAGATTGGAGTTGCACCGTTACCACCAGCTATAGCTTTTGGTAAAGCGGCAAGAGCTCGGTCATACAATTGGTATCAGAGCCAAGGTCACGGGTTCGATTCCCATTGGTTGCAAGGAGTTGCAATTATTGGAAGGAGGATTGTTGGAGTGCAATAATTGCCCCTGCTAGGTAGAGCGATCGAACCGTGGCGCTTGAGTTGCTATACGGTTTAAAATAGTGGAGTTGCACCGTTATCACCAGCTATAGCTTTTGGTAAAGCGGCAAGCGTTCGGTCCTACACAGGGGATGCCCTGAGGTTATATGTATTCTGGGGGATCGTTGTTGATTTGATATTTGTTAAATTGTTGTAGTTGGAGTTTGATTGAACTTCGTATTTTAATTATGACTATTTTGAAGATATGATTTGGTTCAGGTCCCAACTTTATTTCGAAAATTTTTAGCTCTATTTTATGTTTCCGCGTTTATGTGCTTAATTGTGCTATTAATCCTTGTTGTTTAGCACGGGGCCTGAACTGCTATTTTTGAACTGCTCAAAGAAGTTATTTTGAACCGGGTCTGTTTCTTTTTTGGATGTTTGAGATTTTTGCGTAGGTTATTGAGCAGGGGCCTTTTGTTTTTTGTCATCAGATTGAAATTTGGGCTTTTGACCAGTCGCTAAGAAGTGGCGAACGACTTGTTCATTGCAAAGGTGAGTTTGAAATTTGCCCCACCATTTAATTTTGTGAATTCGAATCAATGAAAGGGACAGGGTCAGGATAGAGTTTTTTAAAATCAAAGTCCCAGGCGAAAATCCAAGGTACCTTGAATTCAGCATGAAATTTCAGAGGCTTGTGAAAATTGTTGAGGCAAAAGGATTCGGAAAATACCTCTAAACCCTTTTTGACATCCTGTGGGAGGATGGATGAGTCAAAACCCATTTGTTTCCACCATTCATAGAACCAAACAGGAAAATTTGAATCACACCTAGAGTGAAAAGTAAAGAACCATGAATGAGAGAACAGTGTAAGATAGAACGTTTTGAACTAGGCATGTTTGTAATCAATGTAATTGAAAGTTTGAGGTTCGAAATGAACAGAAAAAGATCAGGTTTTGAAAATCCCATAGGGCCGAGTTTGAACAAGTTCATCCCCATTGAGTGGATGCTATGACTTGTTTAATGATACATTTTGAATAGGTAATGTCTCTTTTAGGGTATTTTTTGTGGATAATTTCAACAGAATCTGTATCCACAAGAATGAATTCATAAAATTTTTGAGATTGAACCGGATTGTTGGATTCCAAAAATTGGGTTGGGGATAAAAGTTTGCGAATATAATCTGTTTCTTTACATTTTGAGTCATATCTGTAAAAGGAGCCAACCCAAGGTTTTCAGGCCAGGGTTTGGTAACAATTTGAAAACATCTTGGGTATGAGTTGATGGAGAAGATGTTTGAGCAACTGTTTGGATTGGTGTTGAGGGGGAAGCCAGGACAGATTTGCAGGGTAATTCAGGAATGTTTTGAAGGGGACTATAACGATTGAAATTTGAAGTAAGAGGAGGGAAATGACCAGTAGGTCTTTGAGAATGTGTTTTTGAAGGTGTTGATGGTTGGCTAAGTTGCACTAACTCTTTTGTTGTGATTTTTGGCATCTCATAATCTTTGGCAGTTTGAATTTTCTGCTTTGACGGATCCATCTGCAATGAAATTTTGTTTTTCTTGTAAAACTTCTCTTGTTAGGAAGTCAGGAAGAGAATTATCTCCCCCTTTGATAAATTCTATTTAAAAATAAAAACGGAAAGTATTTGGTTGCCATCGGGAAAAAATTTATTTGGAAACAATATTTTGAACATCTTTTAAAATGACTTCCTTGGCAGATTTACAATCAACACGTAAAATGAAACGTTTATTAAAAAGATCATCTTGAAATTTTGAAATGCAAAGAACAATAGATAAAATTTCTTTTTTGATTGTTGAATAATTCTTTTGAGGTCCGAGCCAAAGACCAGAATGAAATCTAACTAATTGTTCTTGGGATTCTAATCTTTCTTTGAGGATACCATCATAACCTATGTCGGAGGCATCTGTCTCAATTATCATGAATGCGATAGGGCTAGGAATACCTAAACATGGTAAGGTTTTCACTTTGGACTTTATTCTTTTGACTATACTAGTATGGACATCAGTCCATGGAGGGGGGGGGGGGGTTCTTTTGAAGACGTTCATATAAAGGCTGGAAACTTTGTCGTAATTTTGGAAAAAATTCAGCAATATAATTTAAACATACTAGGAATCTTTGGAGTTGATTTTTATCTTTGATGTGGTCGGGGAATTTTTCTGCAAATTGTATAACTCTATGAATTGGTTTAATTAAACCTTTTGATATTTCATGACCAAGAGACCTAATTGCAGTTTGAAATATTTTCATATTCTTTTGGGATAACACAAGACCATTTTTCTTAATTATCTTTAGAAAATGACGTAGGTGTCTGAAGTGTTGGTCTAAATTTTCTGAAAATATGAGAATATCATCGATGTAAACGATACTGAAAGATGAGTAAGGATTGAAAATATCGTTCACTATATTGTATGTTAGACGTGATAGTGGATTTGATGGGTATCATGAAATACATCTAATAGTCACTGTGTTTTCTAAACTAGTTCCTAGTCGATTGGGCCGTTTAGAAGGGGAAGAGGGCCGCTCGAGCTTGAGACTTTCATCTGTGATGCAAAGTACCACGTTTCACTGGTAGGGAACGTAGAGATATTCTGAATATGCAGATGGATAGTGACTTGGTGATATATCGAACTACCATCGTTCGGACTTTCCAAGTGGTTATCATTTTTTGAGTGGATTAAGTCTGAGGTCTTGTTTGTACAGATTAGTCCTTACTACTCGAACGTCATTTAGACTCTACATGATAGGTCCCTCACTTTGACCAGTTTACCAACTCCGTTGGGGTCATCAGGTGGAGGGATTGGGTGAGGTCCCGATGCATGTAGGAGTCGATGCTTCGTTGTCAAGGATTCATTACTCGCCCTTGTGTGTGGATATCGTATGCTATCTCTGGCCAGAGTACTAGATTTGCTTTAGGTAAATGGGTTTACCTAGTAGCACCTGCGATGTCGCTATTTGATCTCCAAGATGTATGCATGACTATCGAATCTCTAGCGACTCTCGATTTACTAATGGTTGTTGATTCGGTTGGGATATTTGTGCTGAAAAGATAGTACTATCCGCTAACAATGACCAACTGGTTCTTATAGGCACTATCAGTGATACCTAGGGGATCATGGAGCGACGTTTCTAGACGCTTTACTATGTTCCGATGGTGTAACGCCTAGAAATTTTCCATATTAAGAATCGCATGCCTTAGTCTTATTTTCTCTTATTCTAATTGTTATATTTACTTCGCTCTTTGATCCCTACTATATTAATTATTTAAATTATTATATGATTAGTACCTTTTCAGAATTTTTGTACGGGTGCTACGAGGCCGACATGAGACGATGGGACCACAAAGATAAAGATGATTTTTATAAAATTAGTTTTGATGTCATTCCCTATGCTTTGGGAATTTTATAGTAGGAAAATTTTAAAAGTTCATTTTTTGTACCAAGTTTTAACCTCATATGTTATCCAAAATTTTTTAAATTTAAACAAGGAAGGATATAAAGATTTTCGAGTAGCAGCCTTATCTCTAGTCTTTTAACAAATTTAAAATACCGATCTCTACCCTATTTAACTAACAGTCATGGCCCTTGTATACACACACACATGCTTTTGTTTCAAAAAACAAAAAGAGGAGAGAAACCCTAGCTTTCCTGTAGCGCCGCTCCCCTATATTTTCACCCCATTCAGATTTCACCTTAGAGCTTTTCGAAGCAAAAATCAGCGGTGTTCCCAGGTTCTTAATCCTGTCCAGCCTCATGACACACGTCTATAAGTTATCAAGATAAGGCAAGTACAAAATCTTCCATTGAATACACCTTTCATTCATATTACTGTGTCGGTACTTTCTTAAGCTTTTGATTTTGATGATTTTTAGGCTATAAATTGATATTATGTGACGTATTTTCTTTATTAATCATGACGAGGCTGTCTATTTAGTTGTGGGAATGATTCGAGGGTTTGTTGAATGTTGATGCTAAGTTGAGCAATGGTTCAGGTCAAAGTAGGGACTAAGGGATTGTGGATGTCGAGGGAGAGGGGCCAGGGGTCAGACGTGAAAACCCCAGTCATGTATAGATCTGCTGATCATAAAATGTTTTCCCTCTTTGAGCATAATGTGAGGACTAGAAATCTGTTATGTATGATTTAATGGCTAATCAGCTTTTGGATTAAGAGTTGTCACGGAAATTGTGATTTCTGGGTGCTCATATTTAGACGTAGAGTGATCAGCAGTGAGAATTGGTGATCGAGTGAGATCTGCGTCAAATTTGGAGTCCAGCAGTTGCATTTCCCTATCGGGAAATGATTCCAGTTGTAATTCAGACGTGAGGATCATCGCTGGGAAGAAGCTAGGCCAGCAGCGCCTTTGCGCGAGAATTTGCGGGTGTTCAGATGTTGCCTAACGTGTTTCAGTAGCGGGTGTTAATACGTCGTCGTTTGGATTAGTTGGTACGACGGCGTTTTTGGATTAGAGAAGAAGGCAGCAGTGGCGTGCTTCAAATGTTGGCATTCAGTAGTAGCGTGAGCAGATGTCAACGCTAGTCAACTCAGCAATGAGAGTGTAGCGAGAGGCAGCTGTTAGCGTTAGCGCGTGGGCGTGAGAAGTTGTCGCGTGTTAGTCAACAGCTGAGTTGACCGCTGGTTGTTAGCGCTATTCAGATGTTGCTATCGAGAGATCTGTTATGATTAGTTGGTGCGACGTCGTTTGCTGTATGAGTTAGTAGAGTGTTTAGATGTTTGTATTGTATCAGCGGTGAGCGAAAGCTGGAGCCAGCCTTGAGAGGACTTTTGCCTTATTATAAGCAGAGATCTGAATTGCTTAGAACAACAGTGATTCAAGGATTTATATACCAAGTGCTGCTCAACACTTAGCGTATTTTGAACCCGATATTTCTCATCGTTTTCTCCAGTAAACCCTCGATAGTTACTATTTATTCGAACACTTCTCCGATAAATTACCGTCGATTTCCGCCGTTGTTTGGAGCGAGACTGGTGGCGTTGAGCTCATCTTGAGTAGCTCTTTCGATTGATACCAATTAGGTGGCCTGAGTCGACGCTGGAGAGGGAACGTGAAGTAGCAGTGTTGCTCGAACATTTTCGCAAGACCAGACCCGAGAGTTCTTCAGCTCTCTTGAGCTTTTGGGTAAGTGATTTCGACCGTTTTAAGCTTAGTCCTAGCTGATAAAAGCTGCTTTGATAGGTAGAACCAGATTTGAGTTCTTGATAGTAGGCAGTATATTGTAGAAACTAGGATCTGATCTGAATATTGAGATTCCTTAACAGATTTGAGCCCTAGGGAAGTCCCTGTTGTGTTGGGGCGTGACCAGCGAGGTAGCACGTTTGAGCAGGCTGAGGTTGCCGTGCCCTGGTGAGATATGTTGAGGTAGAACTTGAGAATTGAAGGTACGAGTTGAGCTTTTGCTAACAGCTTGAACATAGCGTGCTAGTATTTGAGGCATGAAATCTGTGCTATGTGAATTCTATGTTTACGTGAACAGCTTGATTGAATTGATATGTCCTGTTTACGTATTATATGCATGTTGAAATCAGATTTGAATTTCATGGCATTCATGCATACATATTGAGCCTTTGATCGATTTAGAACCTGAGATAGAGCCACGTTGTGACCGGCCGACAGATGTGTCATGCCTGAAAGGTACAACGCTACCATCGGAGTGGTGATCGACTGATTGGTTGTGTCTGAAAACCACCGAGCTGTGATGGCTGACCGGCCTAAAGATCACGGACCGATGATTTCCCCGGTTGATACACTGTGCCGGTATAGAGGCTCGATTGAGATTACTGCCAGCTGATTATCAGGCCTTGATGACCGATGTTCTTTGACAGCCACATGCATTCATTACTTAGAATACTGCATGTTTAAGATTTGCTGTTATATTAGTGCTCATTCGTACTGAGGCTTGACCTCGTATTATTTTCCTGCTTTTGTGTTGTTTGGGTCTGCGTTGCCCATTTGCAGGATCTTCATGTAACCAAGCTGGACAGACTGGAACTCCAGCTGGTCGATCCCCATTTCCTTGAAGTCCCAGTTATTATATTATGTATTGATCCAGGGGATGCCCTGAGGTTATATGTATTTTGGGTATCGCTGTTGATTTGATTTGTAATTACCTGTTGTTGTATGAGTTTGGATTTAGATCATATTTTGATTATGACTATTTTGAAGATATGATTTGGTTCAGGCCCAACTTTATTTCGAAAATTTTTAACCCTATTTTATGCTTCCGCGTTTATGTGCTTAATTGTGCTATTAATTATTGTTAATTAGCACAGGGCCTGACAATAAGATGTACCTGTAAGATGTTTTTCCTTCCTTGAGCGTAAGACGTTTTCCCTTCTTTGAGCGTAAGCTGTTTTTCTTCCTTGAGCGTAAGCTGTCTTTTGTTCTTGAGCGTAAGCTATTTTTCCTTCTTTAAGCATAAGCTGAGTTGACTGTCCTAAGATGTGTTGACCGTCCTAAGCTGAGTTGACAGTCCTAAGCTGTGTTGATCGTCCTAAGCTGAGTTGACCTTACTAAGCTGAGTTGACCTTACTAAGCTGAGTTGATCGTCCTAAGCTGCGTTGATCCTCCTAAGCTGTGTTGACCGTCCTAAGCTGAGTTCACCCCCTTAAGCTGATTTGACCCTCGTAAGCTGAGTTGTCTCATGTAATCTGTGTTGACCCCACGAGCTGAGTTGACCCTGTGAGCCGAGTTGACCGTCGTAAGCTGAGTAGAGAACCCTAAGCTGTTCTGGGTTTTGCGAGCTGATCTGCATACCATAAATTGATCGACTGCTCTGAGCTATTTTCAGTGCGTTGTCTGATCCGAAGCCCCGGGCTTATCAGGTTGGACGAGCTGATCTGCGTACTCTAAATTGATCGAGTGCTCTGAGCTATTTTCATTGCACGATCTGGACCGAAGCCCCGAGCTGATCTGGTTAGACGTGCTGACCTGTGTAGTGCAAGCTGAGAGGGGAATGCCCGATCTGCCGCCTAAGCTGAGCTATTTACGTGTGAGCTGAACCACATGGTACACTGTCCGGGTTACCGTAAACTGAACCCTGCAATCTGAGTTGATCTGCGTCTTTAAATCGGGTTTTGAGTTCTAGGGACAACACATTGTCATGAAAAAAATAAATATAAAGTGATGATTTCAAGATATTTTATGATGTTTTCTGCAGTTTTTAACTTTGAGGAAAAGAAAAAAATTGTTTTTTTATCGAGGCATGAAGTTTATATACAGGCATGAGGTATGAGAATGTTTATGAGGATGAAAGTTGAGAAAAAGATGAAAAATGGTTTGAATGATGGGACTTGGATGTGGTGTGATAGGATCAATGGAATCGAAAATATAGTTAAAATGAGCTTAGGAGTTCAGAAGGGGGGGGGGGGTTGAATGAACTCTTGTTGATTTTAGAATTTTCGAAACCTTAAAACAGTTTTACAAGCCTTCACTTAACTCAGATCTGAGTGACTCGATCTGAGGCTCTCAGTCTAAAGTTGTTCTCTCGACTAACAAAAATTTTGCGGAAAGAAGTCAATTAAACAGTGAACAATTGAGTAAAATAAATACGATGCAATAAGTAAAAGTGCAAAGTTCAGAATTTGTTTTTGGAAGTTCGGACCTTAAAATCCTACGTCTCCCTTTATTACTTTTCAGGAAGGTTCCACTAGAAGAATTTGATGTACACAGCCTCTGTCTACACCCGATCACTGAGCCTCGCTCCAAGTGAACTGCTAGCAACGTCTAATATACGCAGATCACACTGTTGGGTTACAATCAACGTAATGTTCTTCGAGATTGACCACTGGGACTTAGAGAATTTTTTTTTGAGCGTTTAAAAAATCCCAGTGAGCGTAAGAATGTCTGAGAGCAAGAGCGAGAGAATCAGAGAGCTTTTATTTTCAAAAATCAACGAGAGCTTCTTCGTTTGAATTCTCCAGCTATTTATACTCTCCCATCTTTAACGGTCATTAATTAGCCAGTAGACACAACCTTTGCTTGCATATCTTCATCATACCGCCGCATTAAATGATCCATTAATGCTATGCATAAGGCTGTCTGCACTTGTCAGAGCTGAGTTGACTTATATACCAAAGAAGGTAAACATCGGTTGTACCAACTATGCGTACTGTGCAACTTTACTCAAAGTAGCTCTGATCTTGTCTCTTCAATTCAAATTGTCGCATATCTTCATCATACCGCCGCATTAAATGATCCATTAATGCTATGCATAAGGCTGTCTGCACTTGTCAGAGCTGAGTTGACTTATATACCAAAGAGGTAAACATCGGTTGTACCAACTATGCGTACTGTGCAACTTTACTCAAAGTAGCTCTGATCTTGTCTCTTCAATTCAAATTGTCTAACAGGCTTTATCTGCTTAAATCGTGACCGTTTATTCTCTCAAATAATCATCTGATAACATCTGAAGAAATTCGAAGCTTGCAACTGTTTCAACACTGAAATATGAGATCTGCTCTCTTTCCCTTTTCGAAAATTCTCTTTGTGAATACTTTCTGTCAGATTTGAAATCATCTTATAAAAGACATACTGAGATATGAACTTTACCCTTTTTGAATTCTTTAACTACCAACTCTGTGAGATCTGAAATCTTATATCCTTTACAAATATATTCCCCCTTTTTGTAGAATCGTAAATCTACTAGATCTGAATCCTTGGAAATAATTGTTCTGATCTGAATTCCATTCCCGTAATCTGACAAATAGTAACTGAAAATACTCTGAAAAGATTTTGCTCAAAACTGAGTCCTTTCTCATCTGGTAAGCTCTGATCTGAAATATACTTTCTCAACAAATAAAACTGAATCTATTCCCGTAGCCTCTGAATCAAATCTGATACCTTCTGATCTGAAGTCCTTAACCCGATAACTGAAATAACCCGAATACCTAAATCTGATATACTCTGAAACTGATATAATCGAATCTGGGTTGCTCGATTCTGATCGGAAACTGAATATACTGTTCCAAAATCTCTCTGATCTGAATTTTATCCCGATAGCTCAAATCTGTTATTTTCCCGAATACTAACAGTCCATATCTGAAATACTTCATTCTATTCTGCGAAAACTTAATATCCAAATCTTAGACTTAATTTCAGTTCTTAGTCTTGTTTTTGTTATGACCAAAACTTATAAATTTATCTTAACAATTTCCCCCTTTTTGGTGATGACAAAACTTAGCAGCCTACGACTTAAAAAGATACGAAGGATATTGCTCGAAGTTGCGCTATGTATATATAATCAAATCTTCTAAGTACAAAGATTTGTACAAGAACTGAAAATAACAAAAAAAATGTTCAGATTCCTCCAATTCAGTCTCATCCCAGCCAATATCTGAAACCCCTTTGTCTTGAGCTACTCTGCGAACCACCTCTTCTCTTCTTAGGCGGTTCACTTCTACTGCTTCCACCAGATCTGTTTTGGTCGTCAGGAGGCGGTGGACCTCGGCTACTACTCATTTCCATTTTTGGCATCATCACCCCTATTAATGTATTCAACGAGTTCAGATAGCTGAGTGGTAATGGTATTGTAATTTTCCTTTGCTTGCACACGAAATTCCATCAAATCATTTGAGAGGGCAGCTTTCTGGTCTTGGACCTCCTTACAAAAAATATCCATTTCATGGGACAGTGTTGCTTTTTGAGCTTTGATCTCCTTACGGACAACATCGTTGTTAACAAGAACAGGCCTCTCTTGAGTTTTAGATCTGGCAAGAAAAGCAGACTCAATCTTGAGATCTTCATAAAAAGTGCGGCCTTGAGCTTCTCAATGTGAACTCTGGTTTGCACATGCTCAATAGAAATCTGATCCACTGAAGCTCGGAGCTGTGCAAACTCTGATGTAAAATCGGTATAAGGTGCAGCAGTAGATGTCTCATCACCAAGAGGAATGTCATCAGCAGTGAAGTGCAAAGGAGAATCTGTGGGATCCGTTTCGATATGTACCACTGGTTCTTCAGCAACGGGATCTGGAGATAATACACTAAGAGAGTCTACAATACGTATATCATACTGAACATTATTTACAGCTCTTTTCGGAACCCCACTCATATCCACAACGGGTCCGACTAGAACTATATCTATACAAAAATTACGCGTCCCAACTGGTTCTAGATGGCCAAAAAGATGGAACTTATGATATCTGTACACACTCGAGCCTAGCCCCAAGTCTTAATGATAGGCAAAGAGCGCACTACTTGGACTGGCTCAAAGAAGAAACAAATCGGGGCATGAGCAGCCACAGATGGCTGCTGCTTCTCACAGTAGATGGTCTTCCTGTACAAAGGTATCCACCGACAACAGTCCTCGAAAATCTTCCAAGAACCATAAACTTTTAGTAGTCGCCTGATCCAGCAAGTAGATATGATGTTAGTGTTGGATCTGGCGATAACTGCTCCACGATCTCTCTCAGCTCCTTAAAACACCCTTGAGGTAATCGGGCGCGTCCACTCCAGGTTATGCTCTCTCATCTGCTTCGACAATTTATCCAATGCAACTTGATGTGAATCTGACAGCATATCCAGAACCTGTAAATCGATTGTTGTTGTGGGTGTGCCGGACTCAAATTTTTATTCCGAACCTCCAAAAATTTCTCAGTAACATCTCCCGATACTTAGCTATTATGTACATCCGCCTCTTCACAGCTGTCTCCAAAGAATCTGTCTCAGACCAGTCTAACATTTGTTCCTCCTTGGCGACTATATCTTTAATAGATTCCAGAATGACTAAACTGCGAAGACTGAAAGAATGAAGAATGAAGAAAAATCTGCTATAACTCTTTCCCTAAGCTGGACAAGAAACTCTATATCGACGCAAATCAACGAAAACATTTCACAGACCGGATGCCATTTTATTTTATCTTTCTCGACAAGGTCCCCTTATCGGCAACAGGAATCTGAGGGGCTCTCCTTGTACCAATCCCTTTCCCGGATCTCAATCCCAAGTCCAAATTTGAACTTTGTAAGCTCGGCACTGTAACTGATGGTAGCATCATATCTCCTGGAATCTGTGCCAGAAGATCATCAATGGACATCGACTCTTCATCAGACTTAGATTTTTTAGTAAGCGCCAGAAACTTGCTCAAGGGTTCTGTGTCCTCATAGTCTGTAAAGCTCATTCCCTCAGCAGTCACTAACTCGATCTCCTTCTCCTTCTCCTCTTCTCTCTCCATCTCAACCAGAGGTCCTTCTTCATTGGATAACACCTTGAGACTATTATCTTCATCATAATTAGTGATAGCAGGAACATCTTGTTAGAGTAGGTGCCCAACTAGCCAACTTGTGGCGTGTGGGTTCTTGTTGACTTTTTGTAAAACGATCTTTATTTATGAAATTCGTATTCTTATATGGCATTCTTTATCTTCATTATTTTATAATGTTAATAATTGTGTTGGATAAAGACCTAGAATGCACCATAGTGTATGTTAGATGTGATAATGGATACGATGGCTATCATGAAACACATCTAATAGTCACTGTGTATTCTAAACTCGTTCCTAGTCGATTGGGCCGTCAAATGAGGATAAGGCCGCCCGAGCTTGAGACTAGCATCTGCGATGTGAAGTACCATGGTTCATTGGTAGGGAACATTGTGATGTTCTGAGCATGCAGATGGATAGTGACCTGGTGATCTATCGAACTACCTTCGTTCGGACTTTCCAAGTGGTTACCATTTGTCGAGTGGATTAAGTTCAAGGTCTTGGTTGTACAGATTAGCCCTCACTACTCGAAACGTCATTGAGACTCTACATGATAGGTGCCTCACTTTGACCCGTTTACCGACTCTGTTGGTGTGACGCCCGAACCCAACGGGGCCACGAGAATTGGGGTAAATAAAAATTTTCGAAATAAAAGAAGGCTAAAATGTAATTTGTTATAAGCTGTATTTCTTATAACCTAAACGAAACGAAACACGAGACAATTTCAAAGACCAGCAGGTACCTAATTTGCGCGCCAACTACTAAAGACATTTGCGGAAAACAGTTTTCATTGATAATTGCAATTGCGATTTACAACAACTGATATTCGATGTAAATATACAATCGTTGCTACTGATCTAATACAGTACAATCTAAATCAAAACGATACAACTGAGACATGAAAAACGTAGGCCTTGGATAAACACAACGCCACCCAGCTGCTGGTTTCAAGTTTCACCTGCTGTTCCTCCACCAGTTGTCGCACCTGCACCATTTTAAAAGCTAGTGAGCCTAAAGGCTCAGCAAGTAAAACCTGAGTAATAACAATTTCATAAAACGCAGGCAGACATCTGAACATTCATAACCATTTCATAAACAATTCGTTCATAATCTTAGAGACAGAGGATAATAGCCCAGCTCTAACATCAATTCCTTTTCTTTAGACTATGGCATATAAGCTCCTCATGGTCCGTTATGCACTTGATCAAATGACTTCGGAAATCCGTTCTAGCATATAGCTCGTTATGAAAGGGCAGCCGACACTTGGACGACTACTCACCCTTCTACAATTGGGTGACCGTCAACTATCTATGCCATAATCTTAAAATAAACTTTGTTCCATTACTTCCTTTCGTAAAACATTCCTTGAAATTTCTGTAAATCGTCGGGTTCCATCATTTTAAACATTTGCTTCCATTTTAAAACTTTACTGAGTATAGAATTCGACTTTGGAAACATATCGTTGAAATGAAACTCGTGAAACGAAAACCAGTCGCAAGAAAATGGAACAGCACTTATGAAACCAAAACAGATCTCTGCTGTTCGCAGATATCGCTAAAATAAACCAGCTGGAATAAATAGAAACCAGCTGCAAGATATCTTACTAAGACAATCGTATTAAATGAAACGATGTCGTTGAAGTAAAATAGCAGGTAGGGTGACAAGACTATCTGCTGATATTTTATAACTTAAAGAAACGACGTCGTTAGCGCATCAATCAGTCGCAAGGAAAAGCGCTAACACGTATATATAAATAAATAGTATCAGTCGCAAGACTAATACCAGCTGAAATGAACAGTACTTAGAAACGAATAAAGCAACTGCTGAACTATCTCAATGGAATGCATCTGCTGGTGAACAGTGCATCTGCTGATTTTATGAAAACAACGCAACTGCTGAATTCTAACAAAGGAATACAGTTGTTGGTTTTACGATAACAACGCAGCTACTGATTTTCAACAAAGAAGTGCTACTGCTGAATTCTCAACGGAAAGATGCAACTGCTAATTTTAATAAGGAAAGATGCACCTGCTGATGAACAGTGCATCTGCTGAAATTTACGAAAGACACTTGTAATATCGAAACAATGATCGCGCTACCAGCCGTCGCCTATTAAACCAGACTTTATACTGATTCAACCAGCAACTACTGATTACACAATCATCAAATCCCGACATTACAGCAAAAGGAAGAACATTCGTAAACATTATAACAATGCAGCTGCTGAATCTTAACAAGGAGATACAGCTGCTGGAACATAACTCGACATTTGTAATATCAAAACAACAACTATGCCATCAGCCGTTGCCTATCAAACCATACTTCATAATGATTCAACCAGCAACTACCGGTTACACAGTTATCAAATTCTGATATTACAGCTACTGCGAGAAGAACATTCATAACATTCTGGAAATAAATTCGGATCCTCAGTACATTTAAAACATTCATAACTTTCTGGAAAACACTTTGGAAGCATCATAATCATCAAAACATCATTTTTGAACCCATCTTTCTTTCCTTTTCATGTCTAAATCATTTCAAACATGAACTTTAAACATATCTTAAGCATACAGGCAAGAAGATCCATAAGAACAACAATATATGCTTAAAATGGTGTACCAAAGGATCAGCTTTTACTTGCCTTAAACAAAGCTTTGCGACAACAGCTAATTCCTGCAGAAATCCTCTGAGCAACGCACGAACTCTTCTGGAAATATTTTGAAGAACACCTTAAGACTTTTCTTTGCAAATGATGAAAATCATACTTTGAAAACAGGTTTTTATATGAAAGGGATTAGTGGCAAGCTACTTGTGAAATCAAGCATGACACACTTCTAAAGTTTAGTAAAATTCCCTTCATATCATTTTAATTTGTAAAACACCAAACCTTCTCCAAAAGAAATCATTTCACCTCCTTAAAACATTTTCCAATCGATTTAAAATCCAGCTCGTGCATCACTCGTTGGAGTCGTCTGCTGGTTCCAACCGCAGCGCATCTTACTTGCTAATATCAATAATTCAGCACATACATAACATTTAAAATTGCCAATTTGGCCCATGAGTTCAACAAAATGTATAAATGTGGTCCTATGGATTTTGGGGCGTTACAACTCTACCCTCCTTATTGAAATTTCGTCCTCGAAATTACGTACCAAATAAATATGGGTAAAGACTTAGCATATCAGCTTCTGTTTCCCACGTTGCTTCTCGCTCCGACTGGTTGGACCATTGTATCTTAACCATAGGAATACTACGATTTCTTAATCTTCTAATTTCTCGGAGGAGAATTCTTTCTGGTCGCTCTTCGTAGCTTAAATCTGGTGCTAAATGAATTGGCTCGTAACTCAGCACATGCGAAGGGTGGGGAATATATTTCCTCAAAGCTGATACATGAAAAACATTGTGCGCTGCTGACATTTGTGGAGGCAGCGCTAGTCGATAGGCGAGCGTTCCTACCTTCTCTAAAATCTCGTATGGTCCAAGATACCTTGGACTCAACTTTCCTTTCTTTCTAAAACGCATAACTCCTTTCATTGGAGCTATTCTCAAAAATACTCGATCACCTGTTTCAAAATTCAGTTCCCTTCTTCGATTATCTGCGTAACTCTTCTGCCGACTTTGAGCGGATTTCATTCTTTCTCTTATACTTCTAACAGCTGCTGCTGTTTGTTCCACAACATCTGGTCCCAAACTAGCTCTTCTACCAACTTCATCCCAATGAAGTGGTGTTCTACATTTTCTGCCATACAAAGCTTCATATGGAGCCATTTGAATCGAATCTTGGAAACTGTTATTGTAGGCAAACTCTACCAGTGGCAAATTTGCATCCCAACCTACTGAAAAATCCACAATACATGCTCTGAGCAAATCTTCTAAAAATTTGGATCACCCTTTCCGATTGTCCATCAGTTTGAGGGTGAAACGTAGTGCTGAAGGTCAATTTTGTACCCATAGCCTTGTGTAGACTTTTCCAAAATGCTGATGTAAACTTAGGATCTCTGTCCGATACAATAGAAACTGGAACACCATGTAGCCTTACTATTTCCTTAACATACAATTCTGCGTACCTGCTCATCTCATATGTTGTTTTAACTGGTAAGAAATGAGCAGACTTAGTGAGCCTATCAATTATAACCCAAATGGAGTTATATCCTTGCACAGTCCTTGGTAAACCAGTTACAAAATCCATCGCTATACATTCCCACTTCTATTCGGGAATCGGCAGTGGCTTCAATAATCCAGCTGGTCGCTGATGTTCAGCCTTCACCAGCTAACACGTTAAACATTCAGCTACAAATCTAGCAACATCCCTCTTCATTCCTGGCCACCAATACAACTGCTGGAGATCCTTGTACATTTTCGTACTTCCTGGATGTACTGAATATGGAGCTGTATGAGCTTCTTTCAAAAGTTCAGCTCTTAAATCATCTACTTGGGGTACCCAGATTCTGCCCAAATACCTCACAATTCCATCTTCTAAAAAATAGAGACTGCTGCCTCTTTCTTTATCCTGCTGGACCCATTTCTTCAGTTGTTCATCTTGCTGCTGACCTTCTCGAATTTGATTTAACAAATTAGATCTTACGGAGAGGTCTGCTAACATCATAGCATTGCTGCTGCTGGTTACTATTTCAAGCCTAAACCTTTCAATTTCATTTGCCAACGGCTGCTGGACAACCAGCTGCGACAATCCTACCGATTTTCTACTCAATGCATCGGCCACCACATTTGCTTTTCCTGGATGGTAACTGATGGTGCAATAATAATCTTTAACCAGTTCCAACCGTCGCCTCTGCCTCATATTCAATTCTTTCTGGGTAAAGAAGTACTTCAAACTTTTGTGATCTTTAAAGATCTCACACTTCTCCCCATAGAGGTAATGCCTCCATATCTTAAGGGCAAAGACAACAGCTGCTAGTTCTAAGTCATGTGTTGGGTAATTCTTCTCATGGACTTTCAGCTGCCTAGATGCGTATGAAATAACTTTATGATCCTGCATCAACACAGCTCCTAGTCCCAACTTAGAAGCATCGGTATAAATTACAAATTTTCCTTGATCAGTTGGCATCGTCAATACAGGTGCTTCAATCAGCGCTCGCTTCAATTTGTCAAAACTGATTTGACACTCTTCTGTCCAGTTATACTTCACTTGCTTCCTTGTTAACGTAGTCAGAGGAACAGCAATCTTAGAATATCCTTGGATAAATCGCCGATAATATCCAGCTAAACCCAAGAAACTCCTTATCTCTGCAACATTCTTCGGTGCTGGCCAGTCGCGAACTGCTTCAACCTTAGCAGGGTCGACTTCTATTCCATCCTTAGAGATTATATGGCCTAAGAATGATACTTTCTCCATCCAGAAATCACATTTGCTGAATTTAGCAAACAACTGCTTAACTTTCAAAATCTGGAGTACGATTCTTAAATGCTGGACATGCTCACTTCTGGTCTTAGAACACACTAAGATATCATCAATGAATACAACTACAAACTGGTCCAAAAATTGTTGAAAGACCCTATTCATTAAATCCATAAAAGCTGATGGAGCATTTGTAAGTCCAAAGGGCATAACCAAAAATTCATAATGGCCATACCTAGTTCTAAAGGCTGTCTTATAAACATCAGTTGTCTTAATCTTCAGTTTGTGATATCCAGACCTCAAGTCGATCTTAGAAAATACTACTGACCCTCTCAACTGGTCAAACAGATCTTCTATCCTGGGTAATGGATACTTATTCTTAATTGTCAGTTTATTTAACTCCCTATAATCTATACATAACCTCATACTTCCATCATTTTTCTTAACAAACAATACAGGCGCTCCCCAGGGCGAAGTACTTGGTCTAATAAACCCTTTCTCCAACCAGATCTTGTATCTGTTCTTTCAATTATTTCATCTCTGTCGGAGCTAATCGATATGGTGGTCTAGATA